>DWTO01006028.1:0-10310 GCA_018244755.1 Jemadia pseudognetus
CGGTTACGTTTACGTCCCACTATGGAATAGGTGGTGAGCCTATTGCCATGCATCGGGCACATATCCAGACTCCGAACGACTACTAAAACATCTAAATTAGAAATTTTTTGTAGTGTTCGACCCGGGAATAGAATCCGGGACCTCCCGATCGGCAGTCGCACTTGCAACCAACACGACGAACGAGGCAGTCATCGAGGTTTAATTGAGAAAAATTCGTTACACTTAGATATAATGATTTTGTTAGAAATAGTGTTAAATCCATGAGTCACATTCCTGTCCGTCGTTTTGTACAAATGTTTGTATTGAAGACCATAAATCACATTTATGTTAATTATTACTTTTAGTATAACATTATTTTTTTCATAAACGTTCGCAAATGGAAAATCATGTATTATTTGGCACGATTAATATTGAAGGACATTAAATTATCTTTAATCCTAATTGAACATTTTTTGTCGTAATTACACGACGAGAGATATTAAAATGTATATTTATATTGTATAATTACTAAACCGCCCTCGGGGGATTTTTATGCGGCTGAATATTCCTTGTATTTTTTTTGTTGTCAAGATATTAATCATATGCCTGAAATTAGTATCATTCAAGTTTAATAAGATCTCGCTCGCTTTGCGACGGGTTGCCGTTTGGTTGGGTTGCATGTTTCCAACACGCGCTGTTGACTTGCTTGTAATAAACGATTAACTAGAGAATCCACTATACGCATATATACATTAAACCGCTACATTCGTGTGCAGCAACGACGCCTATTTGCATAATCATTATTATATAGTGTATATCTATATAATTCATATCCCTGGGGGGGCGTACCTTCAGGCCCTGCCGTTCGAAACGAACGTAATTGTTATATGTCTTACATTCGTTCGCGCAAATTAGTTCCATGGTTAAATACATATATATCTAATCTTGTCAGTTTTACCAAACGCACCAAAATAAGTATAGAAGGCAAGTGAAAACATGAAATGTATAAATTCATGTCACTAACGTCGGCTCGAACGGAAAACGAATCTAGAATGTTCAGCACGACAGACCGGTAATATGTTTGCGCGTGTACGTGAAACGAATGTTATAGGATACTTCAATTTGATTAGCATAAGGCATCTATATAAATATGACTCGCTACTAGAAATGGTGTATACACACTAATTCTGCATGACATATACGTACTTAGATGTTAAATATTTAGACCTGCAGTGTAGTCATCGTAACAATTGGTACAGACGGTGCACATAAACGTCGTCCTTGTGTCAACAGATAGCGCGTTTATGCGAGCTTGTCGGGTACTTGGTTGAGCTACGAGTATGTTCGTCGTGCGTACGTCCCCATCGTGCACGGTACAATGCGTTGTTAATGATCGATACGATCTACAGACGCTTATCGTAGATTAACTCGTGAGTGCCTTGTTTCTAATGCATTATTATTGAAAATAACAGTAGGCTCTCGGGGAAATACAGGCGTGATTTTATGTTACTAGATCGGTTTTAACGTAGGTCGGACACGATACGTTGTAGTGGCTGCAATACATATACATGATGTTATTATAGTCCATATATTGATTAGTAATAATGTTCCCAATATTATTACTAGTTACTGTATTTGTGGACCTATATGGGTTAGGTCTCGTTATATTAAACATTATACTATGCATAATATGTGTATTGTTATATCGTCACGTCACGGCTGGTTCTTTACAGAATAGGCAGAGAACTTCGCGTACCAAACATAGATCCGTAAAGAACTAACGTGCTTCTTCTACATTGATCGTTCTTTTCATACACGCGCGGCACTTTCGCACATCTGACTCCCGCAATAGCTAGTAACTGACCTATGTATAAAAGGTCAAGACACGTGGGCTGAATGAATATGCAATTATACTAAAAACATAATATTATTTATCGGATTTATGTATAAAGGCCTATAAACAAATAATAATTTTCATATTGATGTCATTCATCTACAGCTTTGTATTCCTACGTGCTTAGTGTAATTTGGCACGATAAATACGAAAGCCTTTGTTTCGTGGTAGAGCTACAAATATTAGTGTCTACCGATTTCCCAAATATATTAAGATTGTACTAAAACTAGCGGCTGCTCGTTTTGTTCACTGTAGGTAATAATAAAATAAAGAATTGATTTTTCTATATAAAATAAATACTTTGTAATTTCGTAATGCTTACACTTTACACGTAATCTGTGTTTATGATAATTAATAATTATATTATTAATAATTAATTTAGACAAGATGTGTTCCTTATGTTAGAAATACACTCGGATGTATAAGTATACATCCGAGTGTATTTCTTTTACACCTAAGTAGGTGTAAATGTGTAGACATCTTCCACTCAACCACTAAAAGAAAAAATCATATCATAATTATGGAATCCGATATAATAGAAATACCGATATAATTCAAAATACTATTAATTAGTCATCTCAACAAATGTTATGAGATTTAGAAGCTAAATGAAAAGTTTGTCAGCGGGCACGTTGTACGTTTTACGAGCAAATTGGTTGCGCTGTTTTTGTATGTCGTATCATTTATTAACTGGCGTTTCACAGCATTTCTCGCTCCATTTCTTGACAGGCGCTATCTAAGCACCCGGCCCCCGCTCCGTTGTCTCTGCAATGCAGCTTTTCTATAAATTTCTTATTTCCACTATCGTCCACTGGCGTACGTCGTGTTAGTACGTCGAAGTGTACGTGCGAGGGGACCGGCGGGACAGATGCGGTATATTGCATACATCTGGGTTATATGAGCGCGCTTTATGCGGTTTATTCTGTGTGAGCGATATTAAATGTTACTAGTGACTCGTATTGAACGTCGAACGCAACGAGACCGAATGTAATTCATATCGTATGTGGGTACTGCACTGCTGTGCTGACTATTGTAGTATGGATGGGTGAAAATTATTTAATGTTGTTAAAGGTATATTATTCGTTTTCTGTGCAAAATATTTGTTTGTTAAAACTTATGTTTCGTTCCTATAATTTGATAACGAACTTAGTCAGTGGGTAATAAGTTTGAAAAGTTGTAGTCAAGTTCTATTCGAATTCGAACAGTGGCATTTATATATGTATGTGTGCCGATCGCCAATGTTTCGTTAGTTGAACACGTTAATACAGATGCGCGTCGCGTGTCGACAAAGCCGCACGTCGTCGTAACCGTCTATTGAGCTTTACTTAACTTATTCTTTTCTCGCGCTAATCCTATTTGCTTTCCATCAAAACTTAGCCGAAGGGGTTGCGTCTCCTATCGCCACCTCATCCCGCCACGCTCCCTCTTTGTTTAGCCCCAAATCTGTTTTCGTCTGCCCCAGAAAGTTTGTCGAAATTCTCAGAAACCCCCCCGCGGCTCCATCCCTCGGAATTACTTTCTCGTTTCGCCCGCCGAAACTTTCCTTGGCAATAATAATAATTCTGCTCCGCTATGACGAAAGTTTAAATTATTAGTTTAATCGGACTGGCGTGGCTTTAATTATTCCAGGAGGTTGGGAGAGAGGGGCAGTGAGGGAGGGGGTGGAGGTCGTTTAACTAAGCTGGTCGGTCGAGTGTCAGTCCGTCGTCGGCAGAAGTGTCCGATATTTGATTTGAAATCTAATTTGTCAAACATTTGGTTTTGTAAGTTCATCCTCATTGGGACCGGATCTGTTCAGATGGGTGGCGTGCAGCTATCAAACAATATTTTAGTTACAATGTTACATATGTACAATAAGATACAATATTATGGAACAATATGTCCATACCCGACAAAATTAACAAAACAAAATTCATTATCATGGATTTATTGTAACAGGTATTAATTGCGAAATTGTTATTCTAGCGAACACAATATTTGCTTTTGATATGCTGGATAAAATTAAACTTTTTCTTATACTTTTCGTTACAAATAATACCCACCTTTAACTAACTTTTTTATATACTAATATAGGCCAGGTCACCTATGGCGCTGTTTTGGTGGAGGTCTGTCGTTCAGCAGTGTAATTAGTAAATAGGTGGTGAGCCTCTACACCGGGTACAAATCCAGACTCCGGACTACTTCTAGAAAACCTAAATGAGAAAAATGGACCGACCTGGAATTTGAACCCAGGATATATGTGTAAGAAAAAAAGTACCTTCTATCTACTTACCTAATAAATTCTTAATTTTCATAAAGTTTAGGATATAATTTAAATAGTTCGTTCAAAAGTTATTAATCAACCCTCCGTTGGTTTATTTTAAAGTACCTACTCGTCGTTATTTTATTGTTAATTGTTTCGTGAGTGCAAAACATGATTAAGAATTAAGCCGGCTAGACTCAAGTGTGTTTTTTCGGGATGGCCCGACTGGTTTCGGACCTATACGAGATCCTTTTAATCATACTCGTAGTTAGTTGAGTAACTATCGTCTCGCACAACGTTTTCGTGAGTTTTCGGTTACGGAGGCTTCAACGACACGTATAAAAACTAGAGGTCGTGATTATCGTAACAAATATAGTTTCATAAGTTGTTGAAGAGTCAGGTGCAAACTTGCAATTCTAATTTTCATAATACTAAGAATAGACTTTTAAATGATTATCACGGAAAGCTCTAGCTAAACAAACGAAACAAAAAACTTTCTACCAAATTCCCATACAATCTCTTCGGAAACTTCGAGAGCACCTTCTGCAGAGTTGGCAACTTTGAAACTATCTAACTTTCTCGTTATTATTATCGTGAAGTTGATCGCGTCTATCGCGGTTTTTAACTCCTTCATCGATTATACACAAAAAAACAATGTTAGCTTGCAAATGGAAAATGTTAGCTTTTAAATTATAAGACTGTGCTAGACTCGTTCGTTGGTCCTGTGTTTAGTGAACATAATTGTCGAGCCGGAAGTTGCAGGTTCAATTTCCACCCAAATTAAGTTTCAAAATTTTTCTGTTTGTCAAATTTCATAACTTAGAATATATTTGAATGAATAAATTAGGTACGTATATTTAATAAGCTAACTAATAATTACTACAGAGGCTGTCTATTGCCTGATCTGCCTATTGGTTGAGTTTGGGATCTCATGGTAGTATGTGTAAATGTCCTAAGATAAATATTTATTAAATAATAATATTACTAATCTATAGTGTTAGAGGGTCCTATTGGCACTACAACGGTTTACTATTAAAGCTTAATAATCTCTACAGATTTGAAGTGTACTTTTCACAATTTTTTCTTCTAGTTATTATATTTGGTAAGATTAAGACGTAGGTAATGTTCTCTGAGGTGTGTGAAGGCTGCCACACCGCACTTCCCTAGCCCCCGCGAGAGACAGATATAAAATGGTTGAATGATGATTATAAAAAAAGATACGTTGAATCTTATCAAGGGGTCTCTGCTAGTGTGAGGTTGAGTCGTAGCTGCATGATGTGGCCTCAACAGTCCACGTCGTGAATGTATCCACCGCAGCCTTATCCCATTCGATAAGTTGTTAACAAAGAGACGGCCGTCAAATAGACGGAATGTGCATTCGAGTGGAAAGTCGGAAAACAAACTATTTCACTTTCGTGTTTCATGTCCTTAGACTCGTCGGCTCAATACATTTTTATAAGTCCAATGTCTTATGGCCGTTATTTTCGCAACGAGCCTGTATTATGGTAGCCAGAGGGCTAAGAAACTGTTTTTACACATATATTAGTGTATAGATACCTATACTTTTTAAATCCAGATATAATAAATATTTGTAATCACCCCACAAATGTACATATGTTCTGGGTGGAAATCGAACACACGACTCCTCGCTCATCAGTCAGATTCACTGGACGTTAGACCAAAACGAGCCATTTTGTATTATTTATGTGTATTGTTTATATACAACGGCAATGATAGTTTCCTGCCTTGTCTTTAACAATTTATTACATAAGATCGCGATAGATTAAGAGCAAATGTGTTGGGAGAAAATGTATCCGATGCATGTACAATAGACGGGGCGCTATTCGCCGAGAACTATTGAATTAGTCGTAGTACAATAGTATGTACAGAATATTATATTATCGTTTTGTATTAGGTATTGTCAGTGTCCTTCTGCTTACGGCTTAATTCCGTGGTAGCAATATTTGTGAGGGTTACGGGATGGCGAGTGCGATCGCGTGTCGTGGTATAACTACATTGTAGCGTGTCGCTGGATTTCATTTTGTACTGTCAATAATATTACTGGTAATAAACTTGTATTTATTTATCTTATCTGTTAAGCCATGACGGTTGTTAGAACTGTAATATAACGATTCCCGAACGTAATAGTTTGTATGAGACGTTAAGTATATTTTTCTATTAAACAGATATCCAAGATGTTCGTAAAAAGGAACGCAACCATTTCATTCCTTATGTTAAGTATAATGTATGGCTCGCTCATAAAATATTGTAATCTATGCCTAATTTAACAGAACTTCGCAATCTTCGTGGCTAAGGAAAGGTTTACATTAATCTGTTGTCTATGGTCGCCAACTCGCTTACCGTTAATTTGAATGAATATTTCATACAATAGTATACAAATACTTTGATTTCCTAAAGAAGTATACTGTAGGACACTGATATTTACCGTCATAAGTACAAACCAGACGTGACTGCAAGTTGCAATATCTGTACAACACTTATTTCATCTCGAAGGCGAGTAACGCGTACTTTATCTCTACAACTCTCATCTACTTCTATGTTGTAGCAAACGTTTATTACAGTTCTATTCCCTACTATCGTTGAGTAGAGAAGAGCGCTTAACCCAATGTGGCAAATAAAATTGTAGTATTTGCTTCGCGGTACATAATAATGATTCCTGTGTTGTGTGCTCGGACGGATTACTAGGTTTGAAGCCGTTGCGTTCTTTACGAATCTATACGTGTTTTAGGATCTCCTGCTATAATAGTAAAAAAACATTAGACTACCGGTCTATATGTTCTCCGTAAGATTCCCTTAGATTTAAATTCGGTATACAATCCACTATAATGCTAGCTCACGATCGCCGCAATTCTGGCAGGTGTCGACGTTAATGATTGCGTGTGGAATGTGTGATGGAGCGGGTAACGAGGACACCGGCGCGCTCGCACGCGCCGGCTCAGCGCTGAACTGATGTATTTAACGTACCGTTCATGTTCTATGTACAGTTGTCTATGAAAACGTACATACATTCGCATTATCATGTAACATCTTGGAATACCTCATACACAGCCATCTAATTGCAAACTACCAACGCTTGTCTTAGTTTCGGCGTAGGTAGTGGCGATGTATATTTTTCAATAAAAGTTTGCTAATATTTTTCGAATGTAATCGTGTTCTCTTGGATGCCGCTCGTCAACCCGGTATAAGGATGACTTTAAAATATTTCCATATATCCTTTGCAACAGACAATATATATATGATATACGAATATAAATCGCAAAATGCATTACATGTTCCAGGCCCCTAGTGGCGTTGCTGGACGGGCGCGACTGCACCGTCGAGATGCCGATACTGAAGGACGTGGCGACGGTCGCGTTCTGCGACGCGCAGTCCACCTCCGAGATCCACGAGAAGGTGCTCAACGAGGCGGTGGGCGCGCTCATGTGGCACACTATCATACTCACCAAGGAGGACTTGGAGAAGTTTAAAGCGTTGCGGATCATCGTCCGCATCGGCTCCGGAGTTGACAATATAGACGTCAAGGCGGCCGGCGAGTTAGGTGAGACTGATGCATACATACATATGTGCATGTACAGAGACCGCAAGGCGCGATTACATTAGAAATATGTATATACAAATTAGATATTAGTCGTTACTTATAGTCCAGATATCAGCTCATACTTTTTTGTGGCAAGTTTTGATCCAAACAGATACATAATCTGCATATCTGTACATGCACTGTCAACTGATTAGCGATAAAATAAATAAATGTTTACGGCGATGTTGGTTCCGTCGGACGTGCGCTAGTCTTTAAGAGACATGAATCATGAACGAACCTTGCAACATTGGTCGTTGAAGTGTACTACTTGGAACGATAGTAAGAGTGAATTTAATATTTTTCTTTATTGTGGTACCTAAACGAACTATTTTTTTCATACACAACATATGATGCCCAGTCGGCTTATAGCACAGGCGCTGATATTATGGCACATGAGCTCGAAAATAATGCTCCAATGAACCGCTGCGCACCTGGTGGCGGCGCGGCGGACGTGTGTCGCGCCGAGCGTACACTTGTTGATATAGTATCCATTCTACACTATATGTATATTATGGCTTGTGTTATTGACGATGCGGTACAGCACAGACTTACAAATACATATATGTATACGTTTAAAAGTTTACAATATTGTAAACATGCCCAACTTCAAAACTTTATTATGATTGTCTTTTTTAGTAATGTTGCACATTCTAATTACTACTACATGCGATTAACAGAGTTTATTATGTCGATAGTATTCTGTATTGTAAGTTATCGAAACCAAAATACCCTTTGCGCGCGTATGGTCACTAGCTATGGGTTTAAATCAATATAATCGAATTATGTGTTGACCGTTGTTCTCGCTGTCGTTCGTCGCCGCCGGTCGTACAAGGGCCTAAGTAGCCATTATCGAGACTCGATAGCTCGCTTTGATCAACGATGAGTCAGATTGAAAGCTATACACGGCTTATTGGTACGTAATAATGAGATATGATACAATCACCCACTACATACATTGTTATAAAATATAAAGTATCAAGTAATACACTGTTCAATGAGTTTTGCCATTAAACTGCTACATACATACACATATCCCGCGTTTGTCTATTTTTTATTTAGTATATGTTGTATACAGAGAAAACAAGGAAGAAGCTGCCTTTTGTGAAACGGTCACTAGAGCAGTATTATCATATTTCTTTCTGATGCATATCATATTTATATAACACCACGCAGAAGGGTCTTCAATGGGTTAAGCAGAGGACTGTAACAATATCCCATGTCTCATCAATCATGTTATACATCGTACCATGCCATAAATGGGGTGAGTTTACTGCCATAGACCGCGCACAAAACCGGATTCCATACTACTGCCACTAGGAATTTCAAGTTAGACAGGTAACACTCAATGGGATAAATTTTCTTACTGAGCAGAAGAGTAACAGATTCGCTGTTATGCTCCGGCAGTCTAAGGGGCAATGTCACAAAATCTTCTGTTTGATTATGTTAAAAAGAACTTGACAGCTTGGTGTATTGGCGGCGGCAACACGGCTAGATGCGTTTGGCAATCATAGTGATTCTCGTCCCTTGGCTATTGACATTTGGGAATTGATATTTATTGACAGGTAATTGAACCCCACATCAAATAGAATCCGTATTTTATGAGCAACTAGACACACCAATTTACTGTAATTTTAGTGTTGAACATTCAAAAAGCTGATGTTAATGATATGTTTTGTTATTGCGAATTGCAGGTATCGCGGTATGCAACGTGCCCGGCTACGGCGTGGAGGAGGTGGCCGACACCACCATGTGCCTCATACTGAACCTGTACCGGCGGACCTACTGGCTCGCCATCATGGTGCGGGAAGGGAAGAAGTTCACAGGTACCACCGCCATCTTGTCATTATTTAAATATACTCATGTGTTATGCGGCTCGCACGACACATATGTCCCCAACGTCTCAAGTATCTTCATTTCGTCGCATGCTAAGAAATGGGTTTCTTGAACTACGGCCATTAGTTGTACTGGTATCTATGCCTAAGGCGTTTAAAATCTTTGCCCTGTTCAGTATAAGCACTAGTAGTGGATCAGTTAATGGCCATGTGTAAAATTAACTTTGGTTAATTGCTGTGTTGAATTAACTACAGGTTGGCAGACTTTTTACATCTTCGGCTTTAGAGAACATTACGGATCTTTTTATGTGATGTTCTTATTTATCGTTACTACAAATGGTAGGTAATGTAAACTTTAAAAGGTGTTGTTTTTGTGGGATTTTTTGTTTTATGTGGGATAGGATGTTTGTTCGTAATTGGAAAAAAATGTCAGTCAACTTTGCATGCTACTGGGCAAGAGTCAGTTTCTGGTAATATTATTTTGTTATCAGTTGTTATATTTTGTCTTAGACGATCCACAAAAAGGTCGAAACTTTTAACGGATTGTTTGTTACATCCGTGCGTTCTCTATTAAGCTCTATGAAATTATATCACCCCACATGAACCAATCATCACATAGTGTTTCGTCTCACTAGCCACTCACGAGCTCGGCGCCTCTCACTGTTGACGCAGGATGTATTACTTACATATATCGCATCCGCGGCGCAGGGCCCGAGCAGGTGCGCGAGGCGGCGTCGGGCTGCGCGCGCATCCGCGGCGACACGC
>DWTO01006029.1:0-10310 GCA_018244755.1 Jemadia pseudognetus
AGTGTTAGATACTAGTATCAAGTTGTGCCTTAACAATTAGAGCTTGTGAGTTGTGAGATATGAGGGCGAGTCGTGATAGCGATCCCCCACTATCACTTTTCATATACAACACAATGGTTAGAAAACATTTCATGTAGGCGGCCTGTATGTTCGTTGTTCATTTTTATCATGTCATGACGTACTGCCATGTTTATTGGAAGCTTATCCTGCCATGTTTGTGTACTGTGACAGTAACATAATATAACAGTTGTTATATCTGTTTTCTGGAAATTAAATTAAAAGGAAATTAATGAAGAAAATTAAATTGAAATGCATGAAGAAATTATAATGTCATGTGGGGTCCCTTGCGGGCAGACACTTGCTTAGAATTTGATACTTGCTGATGTGGATGTGTGAGGTGTATGAAGCCGACCTGCGAATATAAAGAAGATGTTTGCAGCAGAAGTACGTAAGAAAGAAGTCTACAGAGTGCCAGATATCTATCCTTACGAATCTGATACGGCAGGTTCGTAAGGATAGATATCTTTTATATTCATCACTCTATGTATGCACGTCGGTTTCGGGGGCTTATGACTCATTTTTATCTTTATTTCAAGCTAATATATGAATATAATGTAGTCTTTTTACATAGCATTTATAAATGGACATTTTGTTGTCGCCACTGTGTACAGTATGTGCCTATGCGACCCGTATAACCTTGTTCTCCTTTTACCGCCATTTTGCGATAAAAATATCACAATACGAGTGGATTAGGCGCAGTGTCCCGTAGTTATACACATAACTCGATTTATTTGTTTTATTATTTTATTGTTATTAGTGTCTTACCGATGTTTCGCTTTTAATTTTGGCCAATTTTGATAGAAATTTTCTTTTTGATTGAGAATGGCCAAAATATTGGTTTACTTCAAGCTTTTCAGTTGTATTTTTTGTTTGTAAATAATATTAGACCTAATTAGACTTGAATTTTTATTGGAATTGAATCTTTTTTTAAGACTTCATGTTTAATTTTCTTCTTCTAAATACCTACATTTTTCGGGGATACAGGCGTGATGTTACGTTTAATAACCTGCTTTTCTATACTCATTGGACTATATAATTCAATCCTATTAAAACAATCTGATACGATTCTAAAGCTCTATTAAGTTTCAAGGTAAAGTATGAATTTTACTAAAATTTGATTCAAATTTGTAAGTTTCGGTTTCGGTCGCATCAAGGGGGAGAGACGAATATTCTGCTAACTGTTTAAACTAAAATTAGGGTTTCGGTCAAACACCAACGCTTATTGTTTCACCGATTATTAATTATCCATATAAAAGTGTCTGTACAGTGATAACTGTTCAAAAGTGTGGACATAAAACAACCCCCACATGCGTAGTTTAATAAGCGTTGTTTAATGTAGGTAGTGGCATAATATTATTATTCATTGAATGACACGCCGTCGCCTTGTTGACAATGTTATCGCCTGGATGGCAGCACTACCGCGTCGCCTAGTTAGCGACGCTGTCATCTAGAATTCTAGATGACAGCTCTAACGCTTTTCAGAGAACGTAGTCGACACAATATCCATTTATAACTATTTTTTGGACTATTATTAATAATGCAAATAACCAGCTTTGTTAGCAAACAAGAACATGGAACCTAACCTAATAGGTTCCATGCTCTTGTTTGAATTTATTGTGAATTTTTTTCGAATAATTTTGTTGATTAATGAAAAGTAATGTTAATTTATTAGTAGATTTTAGTTGATCTATTGGATGACTAGAGGAAAAATTGTTTTTTTATTCTTACAATTTTACATTGCAAACACGTACTAAACAACCGGCGGCTAGTTTCTTAATAAATATAACCTTGTTGTCTTCAACCAGCAGGTACCCCTGTTTAGTCAAACATTTAGGTATCGCTGTAACGCTCAATGACAGTTTTTATGACGATGTAAAATGAAATATGCTGCCTACATTCATACGGGCGATAGAAATTACATACATATGTAGATTTTTTTGTAATAACATAGGCTGGCGCTCCTTTCACAAGAACAGATAATTTGTGATAAATACCTCTTTTTATTACGAAATGACATTATGCGAAAATAAAAACTTAACAACATATCGTCAACGTTTAAAATATGCAAATATTGTGTCAGATGAGACGTGACATGTCAAAGTAAAATTTTGATTTTTTCATGTAACTATTAAATTATTGCAGCTAAAACTAATAGTTTGATGGCGAGAGCAACGAGAATAGCTTTAGACTTGGCGCTGGGTACGTTATATTGCACGCGTCTCAAAGAAACTGTAGCAAAACAAAGTGCTGAATATTATTTATGATGCGACTCTCTTAGACATGTCTCTTAGACATTTTTAATTTTTTACCATATAAAATGCGTTTGTTTTGCTTCTTGCAGTTTCTCTGAGAACTGTCGGACCAGTGGTGTCTAATATATGGTCAGCAACAAAACGTCTGCTCATAAATACACCAGTCAAACCATTAGTATCTAATCCTCTTGTAAGGAAGGCGGAAAATGTTTTGGACAAAATAACATCGATGTTGGTGTCGAAAATAAAAACTCTTAGGGACAATCAGCTACCGGCCGAAGTGAAGTATCTTGAGAAAGAATTGGAAAAAGTTAAAAAGAAAATAGACCAGAAAGGGGATTCTTGATTGTTACAGTTCATGTCCAAATTAGTTCGATTTCTATTCCTTTGCTAATTGTGTACCATTTAAATTTTTAGCTGCAAGTACATCTTTAAAACCTGCATTTATAACGGTATGGCGTTATGCGAAAGTGGAAATGATACCTCCATTTACCCACGCATTCTTCCACGGTGCCCCAGGACGGAAAATGGAGGACCTCGTCTCAAACTTAACGGATAACTTTATTTCGGGATTAAATGCGAAAATACATGAAATTGAGGCCGAAAAAATACGACAAATAAAAGCGAAAGAGGCAGCCATAAAAGCCGCTCAGGAAAAAGTTAAAGCAGAAGCAAAGAAAAAGGAGGAAGAGAGGCGCAAAGCAGAAGCTGAAAAGAAGGCGAAGGAAGCCAAGAAGGCGAAAGAAGCAGCTGAAAAGGTTAAAATGGCAGCTGCAGCGAAAACGGACGCTAAATCTGACAAAACTAAATCAAAGACCGAAGAAAGGAAGAAAGATATAAAGAAAAGGCAATCTCATGATAAAGGCAAAACTGATTCAAAACCTAAAAAATAATTTGTTGTGTATAGTTTACAACGACATTTGGGAACTGTTTAGTGTTTGTATATAATAAAGAATTAAAAAATCTATACCCACATAATATGTTGTATGATAGTAAAAGTGTACATTTGGTATAATGATAGAAATTAATTTGCATAAAAAAAGCGCAAACAAAGGTAAATCTTACCACCATTTTTTTATTGTCAAGAATTTATTACATTACTTTTCGTTTTATACGAATTGCGAAATTAATGCCTATTAATATACATATCAAATATGATATTGCGCAATCGCTCTTATACAGTAATTGCCAAAATTTAATGTCGTAGTAAGTTTCAACCAGTAATTCCAGTAATAGTAATTTTACACCTGTATTTAATTCCCCTCACGGGGTAGGCAGAGGAGTGCTGTACACTCCCTAGATCCACCTACATCTACGTCCTAGTATGGAATATGGGGTGACCCCATTGATATCACACCAAGCACCAATTCAGACTCCGGTCTGCTACGAGGAATTTCACGTTAGAAAAATCAGTTACGTTTGTAAAAAAGACGTATCAGTTGTCTTTGTATAAAAGACGATCTGAAAGTATCAGTTATCTTTGAATAAAAGACGTTTAACTTTGATAATCTCATACTGTCTCTTAAAAACCATGATAATTGTTTTTTTATTAATGACAGTATTCCAATTACAAATTGATGTCAAAAGTAAGAGACTCATTAACCTAACCTAGGCATTGACAAAAAGAAGCTTTTAAAATTAATTTTCGATTGATAATTATTAAATTATATAATACATTATGGCTAGACTCGTAACGAACTTTGCGACTCGTAAGTTCAATTTATGCTTCTCTTACCATAACTCTGTAAACATCTATGTTTTGTTATCTATGTTTTCTATCACATAGCGCCACCAAACACCTGTTTGTCCTTTATTTCAACGTAGTGCCCCCATTTTAGCACGTATTTGTGAATTATAAATCATGAACCAAAGACATGCGACCACGAGGAGTCTAAAACTAAGACCTACATAGTCTACATACATATATACAAATAGACTTGACCGTCATGTACTCAAAAATGTGTCCATTTATTAGTTTTAATATTAAATATTGTTAATATAATTCATCATTATTAAAACCTTTATCATTCTAGTCCTTTCATTTTGAGAATGATCAACGTCTTTGCTGTATAAAATGGATAATAACCGTTATATGTTAATAATAATATCAATGGAATGGATACATTCAAATCGCTTTTATTGATCTGGTAACGTGAAACTTTCTAGATCAATGAATTATAAATTGCTCGGTCGTATTCAATAACATTCGATCTATCATTTTCAATGTATTCTAAAACATGTGTCCTAAATTTGTCTGCATCGAATTACCGAACGATCAATGAAGCGAGTGAAAGAAATTAAAAAAAAACGTAACATCGCGCCTGTTATTCCCGAAGAGGTAGGCTGAAGAGAAAAAGAAGAGGTAGGCAATTATGTTATACGTTTCAAATCTGAATAGGGTGTGAGCTTATTGGCAAACACTTACCATAATCCAATGGTCCCCGATCCGGGGTTCGAACCCAACACCTCTCGATCAGCAGTTCCGTTAGCGACCACTCGGCTAATGAGGCAGCTCGTTTAAATGCGTATATAAAAAAAATATTTTCGAATTTTTAGTCTTACAATTAAATGATGACTAATGTTTTAAATAACAGGCATGCGAGCTCCCACGTGGAATGAAATATCCAAACTATATGCTCCTGGCGCGATGAGGCCGAAATTAATGGATATTCTTAAAGGTAACAAATATATTTAATAACAAATTGATGCAAAACCTATGTAGCTGCCTATACAAATCGACTTAACCATTCCTTATTTAAAACTTTATTTTTATGCAGGTTTAAAAAAAAACTTTGTTGTCAAGTTGCTGCTGCTTTTTACGCGTTGTGAAGTCTGTCACCTTGCACTTGACCAGAGTTGAAACTTTACGTATCTTATTCTGGGAGGAAATCCGTTGCCCATTAACTCTTGCCAATTAACAGGAGTCAGGGAATATAAGTCAGGGACATAGGGACACATTAAATCAATCCATAATTATTGCAATATCAGTACATCAGTATTGTAACGTCCACATAAGTGTAATTTTACGCTTTACTTAATTGTTAATATGATAAAATATTGTTAAATTATCGTTTTAAATATAAACGCAATTATGGCTTTATTATTTAACAAACATGGCGTGTATAGGTCTTGTTCGATTAAAATTACATTATGAAATATCTTATATTTATCGCTCTTATAACATTATTAACTCAAGTAAGTGTTCTCAAATGTGACAACTTCTTAAAACTAAACACACTAACGAACAGTTAAATAATCCCCCACATTTTATACTTATATATAGTCATTTCGCATCACCGAATAGGTATCATCAGCATCAGTAATATATCATTTATTGATAACTAAGAGGTTTATTTAACAATACGCATAAGTCTGTTCCCACGCCATCCAGTTCTGTTTTAAACGAGTAGCTACTCGATAATACTATGATAATGGCGCCACGTTTTGTTTACAGAAAAAGCCAAGCAAGCCACGCAGTCGCAGCTTGCGCGCAAAATGCGTAATGCGAAAGGATTTTACACCTTGGAAATGGCACCTCCCAATTCTGGTGATATTGCGGTACGTTCCAAGTAGTTTCATAACATAATATTTACTAAATTGTTTGACGGTTTTATTTTTTTTTGTTATTTACATGGAAAAGGTATGTAATATTTTCACACGTTCAGTAACTGCGATACAATTTTTCGGTAGCTAAGTCGTAAAAGTTATTTTTGTCTTATCCAACTATTTTTTAATTAATACTTATACATATATCTTACTAGCTACCTATTCTGATATTTAAGGTGATTTGATACCTTAAATATATTGCGTAAAATGGCCTTATTCTAAAAGTTATTCTGGCCCTAATCTAATACTTTAACTGTCTTCTAAAACCAGAAATAACCTTTTCCTAATATGTACTTAAAATAACCTAAGTATTGTTAAAATTCTGTATTAAATAATATTCTTTATTTAATCGATTTCATTAAATGTAACCTCAAGCCTCACATAGGGGTATAGGGAGTAAGCGTATTGCCTTATTGAAAGAATACCTACCTACCATGTACATATTTTTATTAGTAACCATGAACAATTAATACATACTTATGATAGGTGATTATTAAAATAGATGAATATCATCACCATTATCAGAATGATGATCGTCATTATCATCATCAGAATGATGATTTACGAGGTTGAACGATGAATGAGGTTAAGGGTGATGATGTTGAACACGTCCAAAAAAAACGTAAAATATACATCACATAACAAGTCTCAATTACCGATTTACACAACATGTTTTAATATAATTTGGTCGTTATAAATTGATAAGGATTTTTTACAATTTTTATCCTGTTATTATGTACCTAACAGTTATGCAAACAAAACTGAATGATTTAAAATTTTACCAGTATCACATTATCTACATTAATTTGTTACGACACATTACAAAAATTTTGCTTACCCCTTTAGCGACGATATAACAGACACTACTGCTTTAATTAGTAAGTCATAATGCTGTAAGCAAAGAGAGTCGGACGCATACAATGCAGATATTAAGACATTGTTGAAACCTATCGAGCCTCATATTATTTTCAGATAAAAGACTATATAGATTCACTGATAGAATGTGTGCTTCGTTTACAGCAGATACAGGCCGACATAGCATTGATGAGAGAGTTCATTGGGTCGGGCTGCTACAAGTATTTGACCGTGAGACAGGCTTGGCTTCTGTTCCTGGTGTGCACTGAAGTGGGTTTGTGGTTCTTCATGGGCGAGACAATTGGAAAAGGGTCTTTTGTTGGCTACAAAGTATAGATTAATAAAAAATAAATTGAACAAAGATATTTTTCTCAGTTTTTTCCAAAAATTTATTTGTTTGGGTTCGTAACAGTTACGAGTAAGTTGCAAAGAAAGAAAGAAGAAAATTAAATTGTATTTTGGTTTCTCAATTTGGTGTTTTCATACGAGTGTGTGTAGTTGACTGCCTCGTAGGGCGAGTGGTTGCAGCGCGATGGCTCGAGAGTTCCTGGGTTCGATTCCCAGGTCGGGTACTGTTGGATTTTTCTAATCTGAAATTTCTAGGAGCCAATCGGAGCCTTGATTTGTGACCGATGTATGAGAATAGGCTTATTCCATATTCCATAGTTGGAAGTAAAGGTAATTGATAAAACGTGAGTGCATTACACTCTGCTCGCCTCTTCGTGGAATACAGGCGTGATGTAGCGTTTTTTAAAAGTATAAATATGTAGTTATTATGCTCTTTACATATGCATGGCGATTACTGTTATCTGAAGAGCTGCTAGCTAACTAAATTCATGACTTTATCGCGTGGTTTTTAATTGAATAGTCATCGCGTAACGGACCGCATTAATTAGCGGGATATTTAACCGCTTTAAGTGGAGGCTTTACAAGGGTACTGTTACTAGTAGGTAGTGTATAGTACACTCCCATTATATGTATATTATATGTTTTATATTATTATTATATTTATAGTAAATGTCCTTAAATGACGATGATCACTTACCATCAGGTGACCTATTTGCTTGTTAAGTTAATTATACGTAAATAACAAAAATACTCCGTATTAATTTGTTAATGCGATAAAATATATAACAAGCTTTCCGGGTAACTTCTAAATACTTCGTAGAAACGCTTTCATTAAAATGAGTGGATACCGTATGCTAATCGTTCTAACCTACTTCAACTATCGATTCATTTTCCTTTATACAATACGCCACTATCGTATAAGCTCTTCATCTCAAGGTAGCAAAATCTTTGTCGAAGGTTCGAATACGGAAACAATAATACTGGACATATTTTACTCTAAGCACTTCAAACTAGGAACCAGTTAACTTCGATTACCGTGTTTACCATTACAGAAATGAGATACCCAAGAACATAAGGCATTCCAATTAGTCCACAGGGGTAATGGCCAGTTGCGGGTTACATTTCAATACAAATAGCATATGCCGGCACCTGAAATTTATGCATCTTTATTGTAAATTTCTAAAGTACGTATAACTAAAAACTAAGTTATTATATCTATATAATGTATTACAAATTTTGAGATAACTGATTTATAATATTTATAAGAGTAAGAAATGACCATAATATTTCAGCCAAGGCGCAGGTATGCCGAGCAGGCATCTTAATGAGACAATTAAAGAATGTAAACGTTTTCTCCTACAACAATCTATCTCATCCCTCCTCTACAGTACTATTAGCATGAAAACGGTCGTGACTGCTCTAAACATGTATTTATGCGTCATTCAGTGGTAATACTTTCAACATAATACACGTTTATTTGTGTAAAATTCTACACATAAGTATTGCCCCTAATTTACGTGCTGTTCTACTTTTTAAAGAGGCGACCTATTTTACAAGGCTCAGCGACAATATTACTGTTGACAAAAGTTTAAAAGTACGCTTTGACAAATTATACGTCAATCGGTGAAAATGGTGGCGAAGGTGCAATGCGGTGTTTCCGCGGAAACGCGAAGTTAGGAATCATGATTCCAATACAATATAAAACTTATAAAAAATGATTATTAATGTTTTTTTATGGTCCTAGTGCTGTGTTAATAATCTGTGTATTTGTGTTTTTTCGGTGTCCGTTTTATTCGTGTTTCTAATTAGTAATGTTGCGGCGAGTTAACTTTTTCTCAATATGTATCGCTTTCGGTCTGAGTGTTCTTCTTATTCTTGCTGGAAGTCGATATACAGATAACACAAATTACCGTCCGTCCCCAGAAAGCCGCAGGAATATCAGGAATTTTTTAAAGGTTGAAGATGGAGAGGAGAACTTAATGCAGCCGATACCAACCAATACATACGATGGCTCGCCGAATATAGAAAAAATAATCGAAAAAACTAGATCAAAAATTAAATTAGAGTTATGGAATTACAACTTTACTTATTCTGGTGTTCACCAACTTGAGGACCTGCTTATGGAGTCTGGAGGCAAACCTTTAAGGAGTCTCATCGTCTCGACATGGCGATCTGGAACAACGTTTCTTGGTGAGGTTCTGAATGCAATGCCAGGCAACTTTTATCATTATGAACCTCTGTTGAAATATGAAATAATACAAATCAGAGGCTCTCCACAAGCTGATGAGGCTTTACTTACAATGAAAAAGATGATGAAGTGTGATTATGAAGGTATGGAGGATTATTTTGAGTATGGTAAGGGGCATTTGCACCAGTTCAGCCACAACACAAGACTTTGGGACCATTGTAAACATAAGAAAGAGCTGTGCTTTGATGCAGACTTCACTTCAAAATTTTGTCAACTGTTCCCCTTTCAGAGTATGAAAGTTGTACGAGTGAGATTACGTCTCATTGAAGAGATACTGCAAGATAAAGAGTGAGTATTATAAGATATCAGATTATACAAAAAATATTATTAATCTGGAAACTAGCCTAGTAATAGTCTAGTGGCTTAGAATTCAGTCTCCCACAGTGATAGTCCATCCGAGTTCCCCTCCTGCTGTGCAGATGCGTATTTTAAGATTAAATATTTTTGTTGTATCTGCAAAGGAGAACATCATCGGAAACTGACACACCTATTAGTTCCCCATAATGTTCCGTACAATGTGTGAAGTGTGGCAAGGCACGGTAGGCCACTATTGCAGACTATAGCCAAAATTCTTTTTACCGGGGGAGGAGACCTATATGTGACATCGAAATGATAGAAGGGTTGATGACAATGTTTGATAGTCTTAATAGTAGTATTTAATAACACATAGACATATTGCTTCTTGGTCATTCAGTTATTTGCAGTACCAATTTCAAATGTTTCCTGAGTAGTAGCAAAGCAAGATTGTGATACAAGTTTTACCTCCATTTTATTTTTACTTTTGGTATAATAAATACTACAATAAAGGATATCTGTCTAGGAACTAATAATTTTATGAGTGTACATTAATTACTGCCTGTTTTTTCGGGGATTACAGGTATGATGTTGTTTTCTTAAATTAATTATTTTACCGGTAGTGGTTGTGACCACATGGTCACTGG
>DWTO01006030.1:0-10309 GCA_018244755.1 Jemadia pseudognetus
CCTATTCCACAATGGGACGTAAACGTAACCGGCGACACGTGGGAGTGTTCTGCATTCCTCTGCCTACCTCATCGGGGATAACAGGCGTGAAGTTACGTTTTTTACTTATTAAATTATGTATTAGCTTAACTCACGTACGTTCTTTCGTGATAGCCCGAATATTTTGTTGCCTATTCGAGGTCTATCTTCATGAGTTCAACTAATTCAGGTATCAGTCTTTTGTATGGGTATTTGTCTTTGATGGGTATTGCATCTGAAATAATGAAAATTCCGATTTATGGCTCATTCTAATTAACCGACAATTAATTTGGAAATTTAAAGGTATAACCAGGGAAAAAGGACATTTTAAATGTAATGTCACAGCTCGTTGTATGTGACACTGTGTATGCAAAATTATAACATAGGATAAAGCCTGTTAGGCTTAGTTCACATGACATGATATGCAACGTTGGCCAGCGCACTGATCACGTCATTAAATTATCTCTGTTGTCACAAGACATTCAATTATGTTAACAACACGTTGTGTGTACTGAGCTTAACTTTGATGACGTCATAAAATTTTGATACAATACTCTGCAACCAGAACGATTATTACGAGTATGTTCACTGATTTACTCATAATATAATATTGAACGATAATATATTATTATTATTTATTACGTATAATATGATCGCTCTGCAAAATAATTATCAACTCTTTATTATTATTGACTGCATTTTTGGTGTGGTAATTAATGACTCTGATTCTTGAGACGATAGTTGTAAGTTCTACCACTCCTTAGGCTAAAATATTTGTTTGATAATCATAAGAGTTTGATGTGTCTGGGTGTAACATTATCGATTTCTGTATGTTGTTTGGGTTCAATTGGCCGTGGGTAAAGCTGTCCCAACCTATTATTATTATTTTTCATGCACGTTTTGTAATTTTTTGTTACCCGTGTACACAGACGTCAGAGAATTACACTTCTCTCCTATTAAAACCAAGTCACGCTAACAGATTATACAAAACCGTATTGTATATTGCCCATATTGTAGGTTACATCCGACCGTTATACTGTTATATGTTCCTGTTTTATATTCCTTCGAATCGTAGATAATTTTAAATGTATGATACGAGTTGGAGGAATCTTTGTAGAAAAAATGAATCTGTGATATATACCTATATAATGAATCTTTGAAATATAATGAATCTTTTAAATATCTTTAACTCTTTATATAAACTAATATTTTGGTTTGAACCTTTTACATAATGTTTATTGATTTCTTTACATTTTTTAATTTTATTTACAAAATTTCTTAGAAACCATAACGCTATAATATGAAAAGGCAATCTTATCTCCGTATCACTTACTTTTAATTTAATATTCGCGTCGGTCTCGCGATAAAATTGTAGATGCCACTACCGACTGCGGCTGTCTGAGAATTCTCATCTCATGACGATTTCATTTCGTTAACGGAATGATTCAATTACATTCTTTACGGATTTAACGCCGTTTGGTTTTTGGCAATATTTGAGTACCGATCTATGTATGATATGATACATCATCATGAGTTTATTGCAGTCCATTGCTAAATATAAGCCACTCTGGGGGGGTTATGTAACTCGCAGTACCAACGCCGCTGGTCATAGGCCGTCAGGGAACTTACGAATACCTATTCGATGGCAGACCGCGCCATACCGCTATCTGCCAGCAAAGACCTAAATAACCTCTTACGACACCCTGTATCCCCGCACAGGGTAGGGTGAATGTATTCATACTCCGCCCCGTCACATAAATGGTAAATGTTTTTGTAGAACTGGATGCTGAGATACTTTTTTAGTTATTCAATGTTATTCATTCTTTACGAATCATTTGTTTTAATCATATATATGTATAACGTAGGTATGTACGGTGTTTTATTGAATTTTTATTATTTGACAAGTTTTAGACGAATTGAATAAAACGCAAAGTGACAAAATAAATGACGACCAGACAGACAAATTGAATGCTGAATTAACACACTCTCGTAATATACTAATATCTCGGTTATTTAAAATAGAAATGCGTATTTATCACACAGATGTACTAAAATGAATTGTATTCAAGTACAAGGGAAGAAAATTAACTCCGGCCGTGTTTCATAATCATAGACATAAATAAAATTAAATCCGGAGCAAATGAGACTCTTACGCTTGTGCGACAGTATTGTAAATTACACTTTGTTGAGGTTGGAAGTACTGTTAGAGCGTTATGCAACTAATATAACAACTGAGTGTCAATCTGGGGCACTGACCCACTGAGGTATTGTAGATTATATATCTCTGAACACCAGTGGTCAATTTAGTCATTAATAATTGCCAATTAAGCAGCTTCAACGAGCGTTAGTGAAGTTTGCTTTTAATATGTTTCATACACACAAACAGTTAATAACACTGTTCTATTGTATAAAGTTATAAAAGTAATGGGATTTTTCTATTCTATTTTGGGATATAAGAAACACTCATCGTATTTTGTGTTTTATTAGTACCTATATAATTTGTTCTTAGACATAGTAGGTGCTGGGCTTTTCTGTTGCTCTGTGTAAAAGTTGGATTATATTGTTATTACTTTAAACTTCGTTCTAAACGCTTGGCAAAACCGCAGCGCTGCTGTTTTTCAAACGAGATAGTTGCCTTTCGCGTTTTTCTTAGCTTTAATGTATTAATATTTTTATTTTCAATCTTTTATATGATAGGCTAGCATTTGGCTGCAATACCGTTAGATGGTGCGCCCAGATGCATCCTAAGAAGGTACATGCGTGCCTAGAAAAAGCCTATTCTTCTTTTATATATTGATATATGATTGTGCACATCACTATTGACAGCTATGACCTGAGTGTTTTACGTTTGTTATATTTTAATTATTTTGTATGTTTGTCGCCAACTTTATCTTTTAAAATTCGCTTTTAATCATTGTCGTCATCAATCCTTTTAATATTTCATTGATGGATGAGAATCTACTCATAGAATAAAAAGCATAGTCTCGCACGCTAACACAGTATGGATTGGCAGAAATCAATTCATTGCACTTAAACAGATATAAATACAGTGATTCAACTTTTCTTCATCTGTTTAAGTTAACGTTAAAAGTTTAGTTATTGGTAAACGGCTACTTAGTTTTTATTCACCAAATGAGACGTCAGCGTATTTTCCACGTTTTACTAAAGTGGATGTTTGTCGCAAAACAACACGTATGACAAGGGCATTTCTTGATACCTAAGTATCGATTTCTTGAGGGGTCCTTACTTTCAGTCCGTCACGTGACATCGGCAGTTACTGGGCACTGTTTGACCCAGTTTTTACTTTGATCGATTTTTCGGACTGTCCACGTCGACGATGACAAGTTTAAAATTGACGTGGAAGTTTTAGAAGGTAAAAAAATACCAGCGGTTACTCAAGTTCCTCATCATCATCATCATCGTCAGCTTGTTTTAGTTCATTACCGAATGTGGGCTTCTACGAATGAGGGTCGTTGCCCTAAGTCCTCGGTTTGATATATGCAACTCTTGCAGTCAGAGTGTGCCTTGTACAACGTTTGCCAAGACAGCTGTCTTTATTCCACAAAATTGTTTACTTTCACGGCTACTGCTTATCTCCCACACACGGGCTGGTCATCGCTACTAGTACAATCGTTATCTCTAGTTGAATTACCCTTATAACTTCAATTCTCATTATGTTAAAAAGTTCTTCACAAGTTCACAACGAATCTTCGTTGTAATGACTGTAAGGTGAATAGTACATAAACTTTTTACGATTCACCCAAATATAATCGTATGAAACGAAAGGTGAGATTGGATCATGTGGCGTTACGGTGAACGTGATTTCCACTTTTACGTTCTAAATTTTTTTCAATTCGGTATACAGATTAATAACCTTCGGCGGATATTAAACACATTAAACGCTGACCTGAGTTATTGAGGCTCATGACAACAATACGAAATTGTCTTTACATTTGAATGAGCTGAATGCGTTCAGTGTGTGACTTCGAATTGGGTATTACCAAACGAATTTCAATGTTGGTTGGAATAGCATTGGCTGCTAATTACAATTGTATATTAGAATTGATTATCATTCTTAATAGTCAATCGGTCTCCACAGAATTAATGCTACCTGCAGTCGTAGGTACTAATTTAGGTATATAATATAAAATTAACTTAAATATACTAAAAATTCTGTTCTTGTGATCGTATTGAAAAGGAAACTAAGTAACTAATAAAGGCTCTTTAATAATATTAACAGGCAAATAAACATTATTAAGTCCATTTGTATAGTCTGTAGTCTGCTTGTTTGCTCCATATGAAAAATACGTAATCTAGATGACAATAAGAACTAATTGACTGTCTTGTTGGTCGAACCGTGGCAAGCGACTGCTATTCGAGTACTCCTGGATTTGTTACCCGGGTCAAATACCATTGGATTTTCTAACTTGATATTCGTAGTAGTGGCTCGGAGCCAGGATACTTGCCCAGTGTATTGCAATTCACTCTCCTATTACAAGATGGAGCGTAAACATAACTGGTGACGCGAATGAGTGGCAACACTCCTTTGTCCACCTCTTCGGAGGTTACAGGCGTGGTACCTTTAAATGGCAATAAAAGTTGTTTAGTTCAGAAACGTAAAAAAAATTCAGTTGCAATGAAATCTGTAATTCAATTATGCGACATGTCTACGCGCTTGATTGGTTTTGACGCGGCATTATTTGCCATACGTACAAATACAATTTTTGACGCGGCATCACTTGCCATACGTACAAATACATACAAATATACTTTTCAGTTTTCATGGCCCACATCGGTTCACATAAGTCCACATTTAGAATGATGTAACTGAAATAAAACAAAAAACAATTAAATATCTCAAATATGCTTCATATGAAATTGTTTTGTGTATGGAATCAAAAGTCATCCTGTTTCTAACGAGTATAATGGATTCGGTAACGATACGAGAGCATTCCATGCGTGGATTCCAAACATATGGAATTTGGGTTGAAGCAAATTGGCGGAATTACTGCGCACATAATGAATACAACTTCAACGGATTCGTAATAAAATTTATGCATTTTTAAAATAAATATTTTAGAAAATGTAATTATAGGTGTAGGAAAAGATTTTTTAGAAACCTTTAGGTTTTACGCTTTAAAATATTCTGGAGCTCGTCTGCTATTTGTACCCGTACCCACTACTTAGTCAACTTAAGTTTCAAATCATCTCATTCTGACAGGAGAGCCCACAGATAATTGTTAAGATAATTGAAGACTTTAATGATTACATTGCACATGATCGAAAAGATAGATTCGAATACTGGATTATCGCGTAAACAATAGATTAGTGACTTCCAATGAAAAGTAATTTCAATTGTAGCACAAAAAATAAGTGCCACCAACTATTTACAAATATATCTACGTTGCACGTAACGTCAGCCCTGTAATCCCGGAAGCGGTAGGTAGAAGAGTGTAGTGCACTCCCACGTTTCACCAGTTATGTTTCCGTCCCACTATGGAATAGGTGGTTAGTCTATTGAACTCAGAACGTCACTATCTGTAGTCGCGCTTGCAGACAAAACGACCTACGGGGCAGTCAAATAAAAAATATATCTTAAATCGAAATTAATATTAAAATTTTAATATACCTGTGTAGTATTTTTATCAATAAAATGAAAAAGTCGAAATTTCTCAGAGGCGTTTATTAGATTGATTACTAAAATTGTGGTGTCGCCGATATCGCGGGATTTGATCGTTTCTGCAATATCATGCCGGAGTTCAGTTTTTTTTCATATCATAACGCCGTGTTCTTTTGCTCTGTAATTAATAAAAGAGTATTATTTTGAAAAGAAATATATTTACATTTTTCAGGTTTCATTTTCGTTTTTTGTTTTGATGTAAACTTTCTGCGAATTGAATACTTTTTCTTTCAAAATTTGATGTATCATTTTTCTTCGTGTTATGTCTTGAAAATAATGAGAACCCTCAATTTTATGTCAAAAGCGTCGTTTTATTAACAACAGACGTAACGATATCTAGTCGTACGTAATTATAGGTATTTTATTGGCATACAGGCTTAATCTTATGAACTGTGGCAGCTTGTATTTGTATAGAAAAATCCCATTTTTGTACAATTTTATTTACGTGTTTACCGTTCTATGAAGTCGTTTAATATCTTATTTCTCTCTTTGATTCTGTAACGCTTCACAAAAAGTTCAAAACGTAAAATAAATTCATAAACGAAGTTGTCTATTTACATGGAAAAAGGGCTATTGAAGAAAAAAGAGCAGATAAAATCGCACAATTTACTACAACGTGGTGTTGTGTAAAGCAAAGTTGTCCATAATTGGTGAATCGGAAATTGGTGAATCGGGAAACAACTGCTAATTACAGGGAACACATATAGACTTTAATAGTGGTGTGTCATGTGAAGATTAAGGAATGCACGTAAATTGGAACTTCTCTCAAATTGATTGCCTCGTTGGTCGTGTTGGTTGCAAGCGCAACTGCCGATCAAGAGATCCCGGGTTCTATTCCCGGGTCGGGCATTATTATAATATTTCTAATTTAGATTTTCTTCTAGTGGCTCGGAGTCTGGATTTGTGCCCAGTGCATGGCAATAGGCTCACCACTTATTCCATAGTGGGATTTAAACGTAACTGGTGAAACGTGGGAGTGTACTACACTCGTCTGCCTACCTCTTCGGGGATTACAGGCGTGATGTAACGTTATACCCTATGAATACATGAGGTTTTAATATCTTACCGATCACGTTTAAAAATCATAACTTATGTTCAAAAAAGGAAGTAATTAATTCTTTTTATTAGATTTGTCCTTTTTTCTTTTAAAGTAATAATCTTACAATCAACGATCACTCTAATACCAAATAATACCAATTAAATAGTTTCATCTAAGAAAATAGAGTAATAGAGCTCATGATAAACACTTCTAAAAAAACTTATTCGCACTCAAGCATACACGCACCCCTTTCATCAAAATTTGGACAAGTTGTAATTGAAATAATCAGCTCCGGTATGTAATATTCATAGGGTATATTCACAATAAGCTATAAAATGCACGCTATTTTTATAGTTGGATATAGTCACTGAGACAAAAGGATTGGTCTTACCTGCTTTCCATTTTCTCAGAGCAAAATCTTTTCAGCCCGCTGGCAGCCATCTTTGTTTTAGTACAGTCCATTTGAGCCCGGTTTAGTGTTAAATGCTTTTGTCATGTCGCGTCTCGTTCTCACTGTGTTCTTGTTAGCGACCTAGTTATTTTTACGAGACAATTTTTACCATGTTTACGCCCCAATTTTGTTGTTCATGTTTTATGTTGAAATATTTTATGAGTATCACATACGTGGATTGTTAGACGGATTTACATTTAACACGCCGAGGGTATAATTATGTTTGTAGATCTCAAGTAATATGTATATTCAGTTCTGAGACAGAACTGCTTTTAGAAAATATTGTAGAAACAATATATTCTTGTTCTATATTTAAATATTGTAATATAATTCTGCAATTTAAACATAATGTGTTTAAATGATACATTAAAAAACGGACAATAGGTAAATGCTGGTTTTTATATCATCTGAAATACTAATATACACAAATCTTCGCCGCGACCGAGGCGCAATCGGTGGGACCTCATAAAGAAATACCTCGCGTAGGTTCGGAACTAATCGGGTCTTTGGACAAAACTTACGCAAGTAACACAGATGCATGTTTAATAATTTTATACAATTGTATATATAGGTGGTGGTCCATTGAGAAATTCTTTGCTTGAGAACAAATAAGCGAGTCAATATAAACTATCAATGGATATCTTACAACAGTGGGGCTTACATAATGAATACTTCGTTTCCCAACTCGTGTACGTCTATTTGTATTGTTATATAGCATTAAACTTCTACAAGATTAAGTTTCAAATCTCATATCGTTACTATAAGGAACAACTACTTTAGTTACTGTGATATGAAGTAACAGTGACAAAGTCCTACCAACGTTGTGTAAAATAAAAGGCATGCACTTAGTTACATTTCAATCCGGTTAATATCGATTACTTTCGTTGACATTCGGTTTCCACGGAAATATTCGTAAAAACGTTTCTACGTTTACGTTACGCCGCGTTTCGACGAAGCGTTGTGACGTCATCATTTAAATTGCCAGCGTACGTATAGCCGAACACAAATACTCGCTAAACGCTTTTGTGTGACATCAAATCTTTGATGGGAGCGAGCATTACTGAATCGCGTGAAATAACAAATGAGGATTTGCGTGACTTCGCGCGGTTATTATTGATTTGAACGTCTGTACTTGTGTGTTAGATTTTAAGGTAAGATCCGTGCCTATTTTTATATAAAAGTGCGTTTACAAAGCTATGCAAATTCACATCTACTTTTAATTGTAAACTGTAATAGGAAACAGTAGGTACTATTGCTGGCCACTCCTCAATGATTGGCAATGTGGCTCTTTTTTCTGTGTCATCATCATCATCAGACAATCTCAGTCCACTGCTGGACATAGGCTTCCCCCAAAGAGCGTCACCGCGCCCTGTCTTCGGCTTGCCGCATCCAGCTTCTGCCTGCAGCGTTTTTTTCTGTATAATAAAAATGTTTCCCTTGTTATCGTTTCGTAACATATTATGAATGATAGAATATACAATTTTTTCAACTGGCAACACTTGTCCATTTGCCAAGCGTCAACCGTCTTACTTCTATAACTATTCCAAAAGCAATTTGCACGAGTGGGCAAAAATTTAATAAAAAGTTAAGAGCCGAGGTCTAGATTTCGGTTCGAAAAATTCACTTTGATAGACGTTAAATAAACATAGGTCTGAGATTTGAATTTGAACTTGGATAGAGTTATATATTTTATAATCGGAATAACAGCAGTAATTTCGGTGCGATTTATTCGTTCAGAATCCGATGTCGATATCGGAACGGTTAATGCGTAAACGTTCGGCAGATCTGGTGCGTCCGATAGGAAATAGCAAAGCTCAATAAAACTTCCCTACAATTTCGATTTACATAAACTTTGTCGGATTCCCAGTGAGCAGCGAGTTAGGCAAATATTTCGTAAAGTTACTTCCTTGTTGTTTCTTCAAAGCACCTCCGTCTACTTTCTTAAATTTCATACGTTCGGTATTCCTTTGGGACCGACAAATAGGAATAGATGTTATAGGCGGGCGACCACAGTGAACAGGACGTATTAAATTCGCCCCTTTTTTCACTTAACTTTTTACAGGCAATATTTACGAATGAAACAAAAATCTGGAAGCGGTTTGTTACTTCTATAGCATGAAAAATTCATTTAACCTTTCCCCAATTCAAACGACGGTCACAAAAAATTAGGGTGAAAGTGAGAATTCAGCTTAATATTAATGTTACTCAAACAGCGATATGCAGGACTAGATATAAAGTAGTGATGTATTTGGGTATTAAAGGCAACATTACGGTTGTTGTCACCGAAGAGATAGGCAGAGTTGTGTAGTACACACACTCATCACCAGTTACTTTTCTGCCCTTCATTGGGTTATATGGTGAGTCTCTTGCCATACGCCGGATACGAGTCGGCACTTCGAGCCAATAATAGAATACATTATCTAAGTATTTTTTTACGAAATTCATTTGCTTTGTATCTAGAGTAAATAGGGTGGTGGTATGAATTGCAACACATACTATATAGTTTTCTTCATAATACTTTACGACAACAAGTATCCAACAACAAAGGTTACATAGAATTAGTTAATTAAAGTATCGTGGATTTTCATATTTTCCGCTGCTTAAGTTACCGTAATGAGCTTTGTTTTAACGAGAACATTCCACTGCTACTGTAGCATGTTAGTTAAATATAAAAAATGTAAGTAGAACACTATTACAAAGCGAAATAAAAAAGTACAAATACTAATTAATTCATAGCAACAATATTGTGAGTTTTGAGATTAGGTAAACACCAATTGTTGTAAATTACACGCTATAAACTTCTGTCTTATATTCTCTAAGGCTTGTGAAGTCTACGAAAACATACTTCTATTTGGTCAGTGTGGCAGTCTACTAGCCCTAACTCTTCCCATTTCCAGGGAAAATCCGTATATAATAGTGGAATCATCTTGAAAACTGGTTATTGTAGTTCAAACTTCAAATAGATGTGTATATATATTTACACTATAAGTCATTACCGTCGTAAATATCACTAAAAGAAAATATATTAAAATATTTGTAATGTAACGCCTGTAATCCCCGAAGAGGTAGGCAGAGGAATGCAAAACACTCCCACATTTCACCGGTTACGTTTACGTCCCAC
>DWTO01006031.1:0-10308 GCA_018244755.1 Jemadia pseudognetus
AGGTAGGCAGAGGAGTGTAGAACACTCCCACAATTCACCACTTACGTTTACGTCCCAATATGGAATAGGTGGTGAGCCTATCGCCATGCACCGGGCACAAATCCAGACTCCGAGACACTACTAAAAAATCCAATAGTGCCTGACCCGGGACTTGAACCCAAGCCCTCACGTTCGGCAGTCCCCAATACAACCGATACGACCACCGAGGCAGTCAATAGTTTATGATCTTCAAATCAACCTATTTAGTATCTATTCTACTAATACCATATTAAAATCCGACATTCCTTTTAATTTTGTACACAATCATCAAATAACATATTTAATGAAAAAAAAATATTCCTATAAAATTTGCAATTTCAACAAAAAATATAAGAATATAAACATATGTATATATAAGTAGTTTATCGCCTTTCTGGTAACCGTAATATAGGCTCTCTTGACGCTTAAATGTACTTTGGGATCAGGTGGTCGAGCCACCACACGCTACCATCCGATCACAAAGTAGAAGAAGCCTGAAGACATGCAGTGGCTTTGCAAAAGAACGGCTGATAAATTACATACAAACATGTCAATGTATATTCTTGCATACGTAATACTATTCACACGCAAACATACAACAAATACTTGTTACGGATGGGAATCGAACCCGCGACCTACGACTGCACAGCGGACATTATGTATTGTGAAACAATACAAATATACAAAAAAGGCAGTTAATATCTGTTACTAGGGATCTATTTTAAATACTATAAAAATCTAATCGGCTCTTCGAACCGGTCTGTTTCATAACACCTTAGGAACAAACAAAAAATCAATACATTTCAAGATTAAACAAACCGTTGACGTAATAGGCGTGAGTGCTTGTGTGTGTGCGTGTGTGTGTGTACGCAAATAAAAATAAAACATTACCCACTTGTTGGTCGCACGCTACCTTCTCGAGCTGCATGTCTACAGAAGCCATCATCGTCAGTAAAAGCCTGCGGTGACAACAAACTGATCAGGTGACATGAACCGTTCGAGCGCGGGAAGGAAAACATTAAAAAAATAACAAAAGAAAACCGCCAAGTACACCGCCGACACCAACTAACTACCCTCACAGAAAGTTTAAAAAAAAAATGTCACCCCCCACCAAAAAACGAATGCACAATTCAGTAATAATAATGTCATACTATATGTGTAAAGATAGATAGATAGAGATGAGATAAGAGTTATTTGGCAGTCGATGCTCTCTGCCTACCCCGTAAGGGATCTGGCGTGGATATGTATGTATGTACAAAACGTGAGTGACCTTAAATGTAATGAATGTAGCATTAATAATAATATATTAAAAGATATCTATCTATCTATGTCAAAGATAAAATTAAAAGAAAGGCAGCGATGAAATGCAAGTCCTAGATGATAAAGGCGTAAGAAGTCAAGGGAAATCTCTTCATATCTCATTAAAAGGTAACGATTGAGTAACTGAATTCAGCTGTTTAATTTAAATAAAACAGTCGTGTACATTTTATGAACCCTTCCACCGTCCCACAGTTGGGCACGCGCCTCGTCACAGTACTAAGCGGTTAAGGGGGTAGTATGCCAACGCAGGCCAATTGCGGGTTGACAGAGTTGGCACGTCTGAGGGGATATTATCGCGTAAAATTTAACATTGAAATTCACAACTTTTTCATAAGAGCAAATAAATAAGTTTTTTTTATAAAAATAATACGATATATCAGGACCCGACAAGAATTAAGAACCGATAAAAAGGTTGGAAATACTAGAATATTCAAGATAATTGTGTTACACTTGTTAGTGATCGTTCTATGGAAGAAATGACGAAAGCGCGGGAAATGGTTATGTGAAATGTCAACATAGAAATATACAGATATACATTATACAACACACAGTATACAGATTAAAAAGAAATGTTGCCATTATTTATATTATGCTCAGAAAAAATAACTTTAAATACATACACAATGCAATATGGATAGCTTTATTTTTATTATCTGTATACACATAGTATATAATAGAGTTTTGTTAAGACTGAATTATGTACATTGACGATACACAGATTAAAAAGAAGATTGCTGTTTGTTAGCCCGACATCTAGAAAGTTCCGAGAGGATTTCTATGAAATACATACATTGTGATCGCACTTCATACGGCGGCGCCATATTATACAGGTTTATAATATTTTTTATTGCGCAAAAGAATATGCAGGGCGCTGCCAGTTAACTAATTTTAAATCACGCCTATAATTCACCGAAAGGGTAGGTACAGGAGAATAAACCTTCCACATTTTATCCCATTGATTTGTCCCATGGAATACGTGGTGAGCGTATCGCCTTACATCGTGCACAAATACGGACACCAAGTTGCTCTGGTATTACAATAATTATCTTAATCTATAATTCTATACAAACGGTCGCAACGGGTGTGTGTACATTTAGGTAAATGGCATTAAAAATAAACGACCCTTAAAAGTAGCGTTAATTATATTATACAAAAAATTAAAATTACGAGAGAACAATCCTTCCCCCACCCTTTCGTCGGCTCATCTCATTGCCTCATCGCCTCGACTTGACATCCCTATTATTCAACCACATAGAAAGCAAAGAACACACACATTAAGCCAGTTGCGGTAAAATTGTATGTGCCAAAAGACTACTACGCTCACTCATTGTACACACACACACATTTATTGGAAACGTACATCTCGTAAGGAAATTATATGTACATCGCGTAAGGTAACGCATCGAGCGAGCCCGAGGCTCGCCGAGGTACAAGGAATGAAAAGAGACGGAGCATTAGGAAAGAAACAGTTACATCGTATTCAACACACTGTTATTCATACAGTTACTTACCTTGCGCTCGGTTAAATTTAACTGCCAATTTCATATCACTCGCGGTTAAAAGCGTTGTTATATCCGTAAATATTAAGGTCGGTAGGCACTGACGGTATGAAATGGATATGTATGTATAGGTAAGAATAATATGCTATTTAAACGTAACATCACGCCTGTAAGCCTGAAGGGATAGGCAGAAGAGTGTAGAACACTGCCACGTTTTACCAGTTATGTTCACGTCCTACTATGGAATAAGCGGTGAGCCTATTGACAGCAATAGGCTTAGTATCCACTTGGATACGTGCCCGGTCGTGCCCAAAAATTAGTTATTTTGTCCACGGCCTTTTCCTTTTAAACGTTCAGTATGACCATCCAATGTCTCCGACATAAATACACAGATAACTATTAATCCCTACAACGCAAAAGTGACGGAAATACGCAGACTTGTCAAATAATACATCGATTGCAATCGATCAAAAATAAAATCGATAACGATGATATATGATTTTCACTCGATGTTTAGCATATCGGACGTCACTAGACCAATCTGTCAAATCATCTGTCAAAATACCAATGGCGGGTGTATTGTACAATGTAAAATATGCAAAATCCAACAAGCGTTAATAAAAGTTAATTTATTAGTAGATATAAAAGTAAAAAAAAACCAATTCCCACTCTTATTACTAATTTTATTATTATTCTAAATACTTAATGACTAATAACCATCACATACCTTTCTTATAAAATAACCCTTAGAAAAATATAAAACATGCAATATTATAACATATCCGGATAAGTGGATTGATGATACACAAAAAGTGGCTGTCAGCGGTTGGACAAAGAGCTAAAGATGCAGCTCAATGATGTGCTATTGGAGAAGTCTGTGTCCAGCAGTGGGCGGGAGTAGGCTGATAATGATGACACATTCTTTCCTTTCGTTATATGTCACTATGTAATCTCAAAACTGGACCTATCATTGTGTTCACATTATGTCACATCACAGTCGACGTTTACTGTATGTCCATGTGACATCAGACAAAAATGTGTCATCAGCCTACGAAAACTAATCAACGGTATGTCTAAGTGACATCTGTCCCAGATGTGTCATCGGTTATGCGAACTAATTACAGAATGCCCAATGTCATGGTACCAATGGGGTGTACCCCACGCATGCGAACTTATTTCTATAGAGGCAATCTTGACTACCACAGTGTACAATAACACATGTACAATGTACAATGATGGTGTACAATGTACATTATTATGATGTTGTCGAGACATCATCAGCAATTAAAAGCTAAGATGATGGACCATAATAAAAATAAATGTAGTCGATTCACAGAACTAGTTTTCAGCGATGCAAGAATTGTGTTTCTTATTTTCATGGACTGTGAGCATTCAAGTCTAATCGTCAGCCAGATCTAACACTGATCAATGCACAGTGATGTCTTCCAACCAGGAATGTTATGGACACGAAGTTTTTAATCCGGGTCTAAATATATGTATAATATTACACCAGTATCAAAAAGTTTTACTACTTTTTTTTAAAGTTAACTTTAGCTATGAAATTATTTCTGACCATTTACCAGTTTTGGAGCTATGGATATTCCATATGTTAAGATAACATCACATCTGTAATCCCCAAAGAGATAGGCAGAGGAGTGTAATACACTCCCACATTGCACCAATTACATTTGCATCCCACTATGGAATATATGGGGAGTCTATCGCCTTACACCGGACACATATCCAGACTATGATCCTACTAGAAAAACCAAGTTAGAAAAATTTTATAGCTGCCAACCCGGGATTTGAATCCGTGGTGCCTTCGGTCGGCAGTTACACTTGCAACAAACATGAATAATGTGGCAGTTAGAAGATATTAGATATTGTAAAATTGAAATATATATTAATGAAGTTATATTTTTAGGCTATTATTTAGCATTAAAGTTAGTAAGTCTCTATCTCTATTACATGAAACTTTTGTATTAAATTCGGTTCTGGATAATTTCATTTAGACATCCCATAGATACGGTTACCTAGATCCATAACAGACCTGCTTCAAACACACAGTTAATTAACTCTCGCCAACTTGTATTCACAACTGGAGCTGTTAACGTAAGGGGTTGGAATGTTAATTATGAAATAGGTTGCATAGAGGGATGATTTATGAAACAAACCCTTGATAACATACCCTGCCATTAAAGTTGTTGTAAGGCTTGTTTCACACCAATTATGCTTCATAGTGATTGGTTAATTATTGGAAGTCAATTAAGGACATTTCCTGATCTTAGCTTAGCCTTACCTTGGGGGGCGCCATAACCGGGTACTCCGTAGGCCGGCGGCGCGCCGTAAGCACCGTACGCCGGGGGTTCCGACTGAAAGGGATTGAAGTCACCTGAGACAGGTAGTTAACAGCAAATATTTCATATAATGAAAGTCATAGGGCAGGGTTCTAAAGCACTAAGGCGAAGGTAAATGATTAGCACCCTTTGTTGTGTAATAGAATAGTAATTGTCAGGAGTATTCGTTATGGACAAATCTTGTTACAGATCCTCCAAATAGGACAGGCAATGTCAACACTTGGATGTGTGCAAACATAGTGTAGGACACCCTCCGACCAGGTGGGATGACGATCTGCGAAAGGCTGCAGACAGAAGCTGGATGCGGCAAGCTGAAGACAGCTCGCAATGGCGCTCTTTGGGGGAGGTCTATGTCCAGCAGTGGACTGAGATAGGCTGATGATGATGATGATGGATGTGTGTGTGTGTGAGTATTTTCGTGCGTGTGTGTGTGTGTGTAGCCTCACCATATACATCTGCGAGGGCGGCGGCTGAGCGCCCTCGAAGCCGACGAACTGCAGCATCACGTCCCCGTCGACGGTGAAGTGCGAGATGCGCTGGTAGGGCAGCCGGTGCGGGAACTCGCAGAAGTGTGCGCCGTTCAGCGCCACCTGGCGGACGAAACGGACAACGTTTTAAAACTACCCTCACTTCTTTCCGTCCGCAACATTTGCGTGCCAATTTTTATACGTAGCGGCTGCGTCGACGATTATAATGTAGCCGTCATATTTATTTAGTACAAAGTAATCTGTCGCTAGTGGAGTTTATTTCTGAAGTACGGGAGCAAAGCCGGACCGAAAATATACATACATATTGTCTATTGTAAATTTTGTTTTTCACTTAATCTTTCCTATTTAAAATCAACCAATCGCGTTCCATATTAAAGTGCATTAGACTGTATCAGGGATACGATACGTTAATAGCGAAACATTAAAAATTTTGAATAGATCTGTATTATAAATTATATGTGAGTTTAAATGTCATAAAATATGGAACGAAGGAACCTCCAGATATATGACAATGCGTCAAATCTCTATCTACTATCTAGTGCTCTCTGCCAATCCCGTAAAGGCCCTGGCATGATGATATGTATGTCTCTCCATCAGACAGTGTTGAACAGCACCGAAAGCATTCTGAAAACTTTATCACATATATGATTGTCCATATGGAACCATTTGGTAAGAATTGTTATGGGTAATGTATTTTAATACTTGGAATTGTTTACGTATCAATAATTTTGTTTTAAACAATTTGTTATTAATTTTCTGAATATTTTTATATTATTTTCAATGTCATAATTTGCTATTTGTATTTTTTTTCACCTATCTTTATTTTATTATAAACGGATTTTCAAAATTGTACAGTTACATATACATACATACAGATTAAATTTTTTAAATAAAAGATTATTATTATTATATGAGCGAAGAGTTTTACTTTACTTTCCTTTTCTATTTTAAAAGTTCTCATAAGATATAAAATAGGAAGTTCCTTGAGGACTGCCTCGCTGGGCGAGCGGCAGCTAGCGGGACACCCGATCGAATGGTCTTGGGATCGATTTTCAATTAAACTTGAAGATTTTTACCTCAGCATCTGAATTTTAGCCCGGTGTATTTTAACAACCTTACCATCTATTTTATCTTATGTATCAACATAACTGGAGAAATGTACATGTACTACACTCCTCTGCTTATCCCTTTGCAGATATAAAGGTGTGATGTTAAGTTGCCATAAACTGACCTTCAGGCTCTGCGGCTCGCACAGCACCAGCGCCTCGAAGGAGTCGCCCCTCGCGAGCGGCATGCCCCCGCCGGTCTCCTCCACGCCCCAGCTCATGGCCGACAGGTGGTTGCGCACCACACACATCTCAATGAAGCGGAAGTTCAGGTGCAGCGCGATGTCGTCGCGAGGGTCCGTGTTCGGACCGCACTGGAGGTTGATGGCGAACCTGTTCGCAATACATTCTTCATCATCGTCCACCTCGTTCCAATGTTGGACTGCCTCCTAAATGAGGTTCCGCGTCCGCCTCTGGTTTCGACGCTGGGCATGAGTTTCCTTCATAATTATCGTTTTGGATAAATACAGATGTGGGATAAAATGAATGTATAGTCAAATATTATAAGCAAGTGCATTGCTATTGTAAATGACTTTATTTTTATAAGTTCACTAAACTGAACATTACACATTATAAATAGTACTTATATGTTATGTCCTTCTAGAAGTCTCCTCGAATTATTTACACTCAGTGAAATTAAATTATTTACAATTCTTAATTAAATATACAAATGATGTAACATATAGACATAAAATATACCTATGATAATTAAATTATATTATAATTATTATCTTAGACGTAAATAATGGTTGGATGGTGCAGTCACTGCTGTTGTCTGCCTGCCACATAAAGGACATGGTGTGAAGGTATGTGTGTATGTATGTGTGTAATACCTCTGAGCGCCTGGTGGCACGGTGCCCTGAAACCGGATCATGCGGCCGGGGAACATGCCACCCACAATCGGGTGAACACATGGGATCACCTGAAACATATGTTCTTAATAATATATCTAGATGTATGCACACAGGGTCATCTGATCTTATAGTAAGCATCGAGACGGTAACGATAACCAGACAGTTCATAAAGTTATAAAACATAAACGGTACAAAATATAAAAAATACTAATATCTTTATTTGTGAAATACAGTACAGTAAAGTACATAATATTCCTCATATGCATATGGAAATAATTTAATGTACTTTTAAAGATGGAGTTATTTGGCACTCAATGCTTTCTGCCTACCCCTAAGGGACCTGGCATGAAGACATATATGTATGTATGTTATTTCCCTGACATCCCTGGAAACCAAAGATATAACAGGTTTTTATTTTATAGAGAGTAGACTAGCATTTGTCCAGTCTTGCCTGGTAGAAAGCAATGATTTGGGCTATAATGTAGCATACTTGCCCAGTGAATGGCTAAGCACATTGAGTTTGAAGAGGTCCAGGTTGTACTTATCAAGACAGACCCAGGGAGAGTATTCTTGTCTTTGGCTGGTGCAAGAGAGACTGCTGATCTAGCATTCCGGGTTTGATCGCTGGCTCGGTCACTTTATTTAGTGGTTTTGAGCTTGAAATTCTCATTTGCAGCAAAGAGTTTCGATTTGATAGATGGTAAACTTATTGTCACACACCGGCAGCTACCTTACTGAGCTTACCCTACCTAATCTTACCCTCTATTTCATAGTGGGATGTGTGCTGGTGAAACATGGGAGTATTCTACATATCTGCCTGCCCCTTTGGGGAAATACATGCGTCATGTCATGTTTTAAACATTATAGAACAGGAAAATAAAATACATTGTACGCAAGAAGTACATAAAATTGCCATTATTAAGTGTTTTGTACGAGGAAGTGTTGAAAAAATACCCGAAACCGTGACGTTATTGGCAATAAATTTTCTATCTTAAAATCTTGTGACGAATTAGAGCCGCCTATATAAGGTTTCGAGGATGACAGCAGTGTACCTAACAATCATTTCTTGTGTAAATATTGTCATTCAGCGCTACGTATTGTGCAAGACGTCCTTGAAGAGGCCGAAAGGTTTTACAAAGCGAACCATTTCCTCGTTTAGCTTATAGAATCCATAGTGATAAACTTATGCGAACTTACCGGGTTATAGATTGGGGACGCCGCCATGTTTTAAATGTACCCTCGTCACCGGCGACTCTTGCAGTAAATAAATATCAAAATACGAGCCCTTTAACAGCACACACAAACGCGACGGATAAGAAAACGAAGTTTCAATAATCAAATACACGACCGAATGAAAGGAAATACAATTTTATCGAATGTGTAGACGATGCGTCATACGTCATATGATGGATACAGAAAATACATCAATGGGCTGTCAAAACGAAGTCAAAGTGTGCTGCTATATGCAAAAAAAACGGTATTTTGTGAATCTTTATCAAAATTAAAATATTCATATAAAATTGATAAAAAAAATTATAATGCCTTTTTTAAACAACAAAAACATAATATCAGGATTACATTATTAAACAATGAGATCCCTTTATTAGTACTTAAAAATAGAAAAACGTAATATTAAACTGTGGTGCCATTCGCACGGAATCGGTTAATAAAAACTCCCACCATATTAATGCGGATCAAAATCGTTTAATCCGCACCTATACAGCTATGGAAGAGAGGACTTGCCAAAAACTACCGGCGCAGTACTAGTAGCGGCGTAAAGAATCTAAAACAGTTCGGCACCGCAACGTAGCGCTCTTTATATTCTTAAATACTACTTTGTTCATTGATCTATGTAAAAACTGCTAAGTGTGTAAGCACCTGTGCGCCCTCTACGAACAAAGCGCTGTAACCTGACGCGCGGATGTTATATTCATCGCGCTCGGGCATAGCCGATAAGGTTTTATACCTTTGTTCTTTTTTTAGTATAGTATTAAAATAAGACTACTTAGGTCATCATATAAAGATATTGTCTTTTTCAACTGACTTTAATAAACATATTGCAATATAACCTATACGTCTGTATTCGCCGTAGAGGTAGGCAGAACAGTGCAGTACACTCCCACGTTTCACCAATTACGTTTACGTCTCACTATGGAATAGGTGGTGAGCCTATTGCCATACACTGGGCACATATCCAGACTCCGAACCACTACTAGATCCTAGTTAGAAAGATCCAGTAGTACCCAGTCCGCGATCTGATCCCCGGTCTTGCCTCATAAATCTGTTTCGTTAATAAACCGTCATTTGTTCTCCTCTTGACCAAACCATCTAAGCATGTACAATAATTAAAACAACAAAGTATCATATTTAGATTTTAATAAAAAAAGTTATAATGTCACTTAAAACAAAATGGCACCTGAAATATTGCCGGCTAATAATAATAATTTTATTTGGGACCTTTTTTCAGTCTATATATGTACATAATTGGTTAGTGTAACACCATTGCGTACAACTATGTTAGTAGAAACAAAAACAAAATACATTCATGCGTTAGTAAAGCATTGAAGAATATCGTTCGATAGATATTCTGTAAAGTAAGTAACTTCACGCCTGTAATCCCCGAAGAGGTAGGCAGAGGAATGCAGAACCACTCCCACGTTTCACCA
>DWTO01006032.1:0-10306 GCA_018244755.1 Jemadia pseudognetus
GTGATATACTCTACAATGTAAAATAATTTCAAATTGAAAATAACCTTAATAACAGGTTTATAAGTAAAAAAATTAGTATGATAACAAAATAGTAGAAAAAATATATTAGAATACATTAAATTTTGCGTTTTCTCTATATGAACAATAGTCGGAATCTTTGGTTTTTGCAATATACTGCACTGTTTATTTTGAATGCTTCATTTGTTAAAAGAAAACAGCGTACAAATGTTAATAAAATACGATTAATATAAAATATCCACATTTTTTACGCAATTCGTATTCACATGGCATCAACTATATTTATTTCATTATCATCATCAGCCTATCTCAGTCCACTGCTGGACATAGGCCTCCTTCAAAGAGCGCCACCGCGCCGTCTTCGGCTTGCCGCATCCAGCTTCTGCTTGCAGCCTTTCGCAGATCGTCATCCCACCTTGTCGGAGGGCGTCCTACACTATGTTTGCCGAGCCACGGTCTCCACTCCAGAACTCGCTTGCTCCACCGATCGTCCGTTCGTCGGCAAACAGGACCAGCCCATTGGCACTTCAGTGTGCTAATCCTTTGGGCTATGTCGGTGACCTTTTTCTCTGTCGGATAATTTCATTTCTGATCCTATCCTTCAGAGAAACTCCGAGAAAATAAACTGAAAATATTTATTTATGTTTAAGCAAATAGTACCTATCCTTGAACATTGTTTTTGTATTTAATTATTTATTCAATAGTAATAGTCTTCAATAATAACTAATACCTTAATGTAGATTATATTTACTTGAATAATTAAAACACTTATTTATTCAAGTATTAATTTTAATTGACAATCAACATAAAAAATAGGTAAGTTCTCCCTACATTTTCACTAATTTAAATGATGATTTATTCACACTTAAATAATTCTTTACTGAAGGTATTCGCCATTTTTAAATGTATTGCGGTATGTAAGGAGAAAGGCAATTGAAAAAATCTGCATTATTTCATAATAAAGTTTCCGCCATTTGATATTACTGTAACAAAGTATTTGTGAAAATGAGTCATCGTCAGCAACATCGCAAACAAAATATTAACCAAGGATAACATTCGGTTTTAGCCCTCTGAAGGTGAGAGCCTTTAAAAACGTGGTCATGCTTCAACCTGGTTAATTGATGTAGGCCTTACTTTAATAGCTCTTACGCCTACAACTGTTCTTCAACAGACTCGTTTTTAACGTAATGTGTGTTATTTCTACTTATATCTTTCAATTTGCAGGTCTGTAAGGCACTCGGAGTTTTCTGCCTACCCCGCAAGGGACCTGGCGTGATATGTAAGGATATGTATGTAGGTATGTTTGCAGGATCAAAATCGAAGATCCATTACAGTATATAGAGGCAAATTGATAATATGCTGCTTCCAGCTTAGCCTCTTGTCTTATAGTGTACATCCGTGTTATGTTTTCATTGCCATCGTTTTCAGACCAATGAAGAAAATTTGATGAAATTTCGTATAGTGCCAAATTTAAGAAAGAGTAAGCTATTTAAAATATTTTTTTACTTTTTGTAAGAACAATATTTTCTAACAAATGAATTTCCCAATTACTTTTGTGAAAGCTACTTATACCTACATTTACACAAGTAATTTTATTGCCAAAAAATAAGCATTAAAGTATTTTTTACGGCCTATGAGCAGGCAATATCGCTAGTAGGTATGTACGTATAAACAAATATAAACTGAGAAATAAATGCACCTTGACAATATTAATAATTGTCAAAAAATAAAAAAAAAACCAAACTTCAAAATGAATTTATCTTCCCTTATTGAAGAAATTCTTCAGCAAATAAAACTTTTGGCTTCCAAAGCTGTTCTAAATTATGTCGGGTGTCAACTAGCCAAATTAGTTGTGATAAATTTAAAAAATATTAACGTAATAAACTAAGGTACGTATGGTTCTCAACTCTTAATATTATGTATTTGATATAAAGTGGTAATTAAAATGTGCCTAATTTGCAGATCAACAATTTTGAAAATGGATTTCAATACCACAACCAATAAAGATTACAACTGGCCCTTTCCAAAACCTATCGTAGGGAAGTAAGTACTAATTTTATGACGTTAATTTTTTCAAATAAAGAAACGTATATCAAGCCTGTATTTCGCGAAGAGATAAGCAGAGGAGTACTTATAATATATTCCCACGTTTCACTAGTTACTTGCCATTATGATTACGAGTATGAATAGCCTGTTGCCAAAAACCGGGCACAAATCAGAGACTCCAAGTCATTATTAAGAAATATTGACTATACATATGTAAAGAGAGATGTGATTCGTAAAATTTAGACGTAGTTTTTGAGGAATCTAACACTGTAATAAAAATCAAAGACATACCATTATTTCAAAATCCTTTACTCAATTATTTATTGAACTTAGACTTCTTTCTTCGAGTTAGGTAAAAATGATGAAAATTTTTACGATGCACGCGCACACCGTCACGAAAAACTGTACCAATGAAATTGGCTATTTATACAAGCACAATACTACTTTATAGAGGTAGTTAAAGATTCGAGAATGCCTTGTATGGATAGTGTAGAGTATCAATAATAAATTGAAACTTAATGTAAGTGCATCAATATTATTATTCCGAAATTAATCCTTAAAGATTCGGCTCATACTTCAGTTGGTTCGCGTTTTTAGTTGCAAACGTAGTATGTCACATGCGTTGTATATAGGAATGAGTTTTATAACGTTTAAAATATCTAAGGTTTAATTTTTTCTATTTGCAAAATTACATATTGTTTTCTGCTATAACTCATTATGAATAAATAATTATCTTTTCACGCCATCTATAGGTGTAAGACGGAACTATTTCGATTTATTCATTGTATAAAGCAACATTGTCAGTATTGTACAGATATTGTAGTTACTAAATCCACTTCTAGATAGGGATGTAAGTTAATAAACAAAAATCAATTTTATCCATATATAGTGATAGTTTCTATTGATATTCATTTGGTCAAATGTGGAAGTTATATTACAATCACGCCATATAAATTTTGTAAATCTTTTATCTATTATTAGTGTCGTTTTCTCTATAAACAAAATAATGAGAAGGTTAAAATTTTCAGAAAGATTTTTATCGTGTTACGTCAAATAAGTATAACTTTTTTTTACATATAATTATAGTAAAGTAGTTGAGTATGAGACATATGAACTTTTACAAATTTGACTTGCTTTCTTAGTAAACTTCTTTTTTTCTGGAACTGTAACTATGGAATTGGTCTCATGCTGAACTCAGAAATTGACTCTGGGTCAGAGTTTTGGTTCTAGGAATTCTTCAACTATGCATCGCCGATGCGCTTAGTTTAAATTTTTATTTTTTGGGATCTGCTGATGGATCAGGAAAGATCGGTAATATTAACTTTGAGCAGTGGTTTGCCCAAGATTAGAGTAAGTTACATAACGAAAAGGTAGAAGGGGAAAGCAAGTAGAATAAATAACTCAGTACCTTCGGCTTTGGCGGAAATAAATGTCACGAGAAATGTTCTGAACATGAGAATTCATCATGGTCATAATTATTATCAGTCACAGCTGCACCGAACCGTTTCCTTTCACTGCTGATTATAGGCCTCTCGTACAGCACTTTACTAAGCTCGATTTCCAGCAACTGAATGTATGGGTACATAAGAATAAACTTAAGACTACTACATCCTCTCCGCTACCCCTTTGAGGATATAAAGATGTGTTTTATGCTATATTTAAATATATCTATAAATCATTGTGGACAGATCGAAATGTTGATTTTATTTGCAAGTGACATGTAGGTATATGTGTGAATGTTATATGTAATTATAACGTAATCTTTTTATGCACCATGTGCGACATTTTTCATAGTATGTATTAATTCGGGAAAAGCAAAAACGATTAGAGCAACCCATGTCCTTCTAGAATCTTTGAAGCGATTAACGGAATAATTTGTCAGGCAGTTTTGTCAGGTTGGCAGGTGGTTAGGCAAGTTGCTTGTCTGAAGTATTAGCAGGTTTTTGGCAATCCATTTTTGTACATTATTTAACAGATAAGCATGATTCTGTCGATTAATATTCCAGGCCATGCGAACCTCCTCGTCCAGATGCAGCGCCAACGGTACACCCACCACCCGTGGCGCCATACTGCCACTGCGACGCTCATTCCTACTCACCACGAGTGGAACAGTACAAGCAATTACTTGATAAGGAACAAAAACTATGTCACGATTATGAGCAGCTGAGGAAACAGGTATTTAATTGTTGCGAAAATATCACATACTGTATTCGGTCGGGGAAAAAGAAATAAATTTATAAGTGCTTGCTTGATATTTAACTAAACCTACCAAAAAATCAAACAACAGTACGATCCCAGTTGCCTGTGAATGTAACATGAGTGTAGGTAATCCACTAATTGTGGAAATTTTAATAATTTTCCTTTCAATTTTTCCTTTATGTCCAGTTCTTAAGGCATATCATTTAAAGAGCAACAGACACCGCACTAAATATATTGCAGATGGTGGACGTGACCAATGACATTCTGGATCATCCGTGTGACGATTTGGACAGCAAGATGACAACCATGTACCAAGCCACGTACAAGAAGAGATGTGAGAATATTTTGTCATATCATTAATTGCTTACACAAAATGTCTTAACCTTGTGTTAAGATAAACGATTTACTTTACGTCATAATCTTGATGGATTCCTACTTCATTCTCAACTCGATCTTCAGCTCTTCGTTTCCAACTACAGCCAGTCGCTTTGCGTATATCGTCATTCTCTCCAATCTAGATACATTACGTTAATCGAATGCATCGTAATTACTTAGGTAGATAGGTATTACATACATATAATGAAATCGAAGTGTTCTAAAAACACTCGGCGTGTTGTCATAACGACTTGCGGATGCGTATGAAAACGAGTGAGTGTGTGACATTACTCAATGACCCTTGTTTTTGTACACCATATGACGTACTTATGTAAATATGATTGGTTTTCTGAACTAAGCTGTTTTCGTACGAGTAAAAAGTAGTGACGGTGAAGTGGTTTGGTTTTCAGCATTCCCTTGTCCTAGTTTCGCGACCTGGTGTATTTTTTGAGAATTGTTTCTAAAAATAAAAGATATAAGAGTTGATTATAATGATGATGAAAGTGAAAACGATGGAAGTCTGCAAATTGATACTTGTGAAAGAAAAGTAATTAGATATAATTACTTAAAAAAAAATTCTCTACAGCGTTTCCAGTGACAGAATACAGGGCGATAATGGCGGCGTCGCAGTCAAACGCTCCAATACCCATGGAGAGTAGTCGGTTAGGGGTTCTTCGGTGCTACAAGGACCCCACGCACTTCACGGAGAACCCACCCACGGTTCGACCAACAATACATCCCCCAGGTCCAGTTCATACAGGAGTCGCTCCAAAGTCCATTCAAACTTGGTTTACCGAGTTTCCAGGGAGGACGGAATACATGGATACGTACAGCGCTTCAGCCAAAGCGTGTTGGAGGTCCATGCAGAGATTTAAAGAGCCTATGCCCTCTACAAGAAGGAGAGCTGACAGTACCTGCGCTTAAGTTACCTAATTCTTTGAATTTGAAACCTAACCTTTTGTTAATATTTTTGAAATTGATAATAAAGAAAGTGTTATTTGATATTAAATATAAAGGCAATTATTCGTATGTAAGTCCAATATTTGTTTGTAATCAATTAATAAACAAGGGAAGATAAAACATGTTGTATTTATAAGTTCTTGCCTGTGCCCCACCAAAAATTAAGTAAATCCCGTACAATTTTTAACATCGTATTTCGCTTTTGGGGTAAAAAAATTGTAAAATAGCTTGTGACATGTTTTAGATTGCAAATCATTTGGGTACAAAGTTTGAACTAAAGCAGTTCATCGACTCTGCGGTCATTAGAGTCAGACAGAATTTTAATAACAATTACCCAAAATATACATAGATATATATTGTGGTGTACAGTCGATCATGGCGAGAGATTTAATGTAATGAGTCCTCGATAATTATCTAATGTTAGTGCGTCATACCAAGAAATCTTGGAAATATTAAAGATTCTAGAAAGATCTCTTTCAAGAATTTCAATACTTTCAAAAAAAAATTCACTCGGTGGTCAAAAGTCCAATATGTACTTCTGTATATATTTTATTTAAATAAAATAACTTAGATAAATGTAACATAATTAGTTGGAACGGAAACAGGCCACCTTATCTGGAAATGTCGCGCGGTTTCGTCACGTCAGCCAACTGCAATAAAATAGCGACAACTAACAAAGGGGACACTATATCTGAACAGCTTGTTGATGAGAGTTAATAGATATATTGAAATCGATACTGTAATACAAATATAAAGAACTATGTTTTAGAAAAAGTATGTAGATTTTTAAGTGGGTTTTTGCGATATTTGCAAACTTGCGAAACTTGTTCTGTCAAGATCAATCAATCTTACAAAAATATGCTTATAACTTAACCCAAATTATTTATGAAGTTTCAGCTATAGCATTCTAAATCACATTGCTAAATAATGAACATAATATCACGCCTGCAATGTCCGAAGAGGTAGGCAAAAGAATTAGTACACTCCCACGTTTACGCTCCACTATGAAATACGTGGTGAGCTTATTGTCATACAATGGGCGCAATTTCAGATTTGGAGACACAACTAGAAAATATAAGTTAGAAAAATCCTATAGTGCCCGGACCGGGATTTGAATGCAGAACCTCCCGTACGGCAGTCGTGCTATCAACCAATACAACCAACGAGGCACTCAGACAAATTTAATGCTAAATACTAAAATTATCTTACCTTAAAATGACTGATCCTACACTCGTTAGCACTGGTATAAAGATATCGACGGACGGCCCAAAGAAAATTGACATTAGGGCAGTCGTGAACTCAGAAGATAGCCGCCAGCCCTGCTCCGCGAGTCCTATTCGCGTGATAAATCTGAATATCTTCCTTACAAATTGCAGAAGAAATAGTGTCATGGCGTTTCTGTTCAAAATTTCCGGTGTAGCGTTATTGGATATTAAAGGCATAACTTCACTCGACAGCTCATCACCTGACGCTTCATACGTATTAATGCTGTTGAAATGCTGTCCAATATTTGAATTCGCCGGATTTATTCTTTCATAGTTGTCGATTATGACCGCGCCGTATATCGCATGAAAACATAGAGTCAGGAGATAATTCTGGAAACATAAAATATTTGTTTAGTGCAGGTATTAATATTATTGACTATTATTAAAGCTTGCGATAACGCTTCGGTCTGATAGCTCCAGCGATATTTTGTAACTGGACGAATTAAAATTCCACATTAATTCGTTTATGTTATCGTGCATGTAATTAATATATCCCAATATACCTCTTTCGTATATTAACTAGAAGTGATTGATTATAAAATATTTCAGCTTAACAAATATTTACTCTGTAATTGTAAATATTGCTAAAAATACTCGTAGTGACAGCTTGGTGTAGTAGGTTGGTATCTCTGGTATAATCTACATTTAAAGCCTGCATGCCGTGTGACGGTCACATTATGGAATATACATCACCGTCATCATCATCAGCCCCTTTATCATTCTACTGTTACACACGGGTCTCATTTCAGCAGCTGACGGCTGAAATGCATAGTCTGTCGCATTGGCTAATAGCGGAATGGCAGACATTCGGAAATGTATTGTTTAAAAATCCTATCTGAGCACACTTAAAATTTTAAATCCCTTTCCCCTTCAATACAACCAAAATAAAAACATTCTAAGTACAATCATAATGTTGTCTTACCTTTAAAATGTTCATTTCTTCAGGAATACCAACGGCTTTCGCAATTCGCAATCTTGTAAGAATTGTCTTGGGCAAACACATGATTTTATATACGGAAACTAATGATAATTTGCAAATGGTAATATAATCGCTCTGTAAAACGTAAACTAATGATGTCCATAATTGAATCATTTCTTCTAATCCAACAGGTATTTAGTACAATTAACTGATGATTCATAACTACATAGGTATAATCACTGAACCATGTCCGTCTGTAAAAGGTATATATCCTTGAAACAATTCCAGTCAAATCCGTTTTCCTCTTTCACTACAATCTATATTTAAATTTAAACATACAGCAACAAGAGTATTTTGTCCAATTTCGTATTTAAGAGGTCAAATTCAGGTAGATATACATATGTTGGTATACGACTCGTATACGACTTTCTGTTATTAAATAAATTTATAGATTTTTAATACGTTTTAAAGACAAATATTTTCATTCATTTCATTTACTGTGATTATCCAATACATTTTTCTATGTTCATGAAAAAATAAACACTGCTATATTTATTTTCATAATCTGTGGTCGTTAGATAACTTTACCTAGGTAATTTTTACTTTACTTAGATTTTCATTCTGAGCCATATTATATTTCCTTTTGACCTACGCGTTAAATATTGAAAAATCAATTTTTTTTGAAGTCTACTTTCTAATATATTTTACAGACGTAGTAATATATTTAACAGCATTATCTACCTGTAGTTTTTGGTTTTAAATATTGCTTCCTTGATAAGCAACACATTTTTAGTTTTGCTTCTTACGATAGGGTAACTATTCATTAGGGGGCAGATAACGACCTGACCTCTCCGTCGCTGTTGTGCATACGGGTACGTTATTTAAAAAAGTATAAAATTGGTAGAAACAGGTAGAAAGTTTTGAAAATAATCAAAAACAACTAGTAAAAAAATCACATTTATTTTCATATCCCAGTCTATTACACAATATAAAACTTATTTACATAATGTCGAATTTTATTTCGCAATATTTAATACCGTTTATATTTAATGGCTTCTTCAAATACTATACGTAATTTTAACTAATTTTTAGTTTAACTTTGTGTAAGTCCGCCATAACCGCGACTGCGAAGTAACCATCTCAAGATGATCCAAGTAAAACTCAACCATCATCATGAAACAGGTGGACAGGATCTATATCCTGGCCGTATTGGCCTATGCCAATACGGTGAGGTTTTTGCCCATAAGCCCACCGCTGGGTATATGGGCTGGGGATTGTAGCGCACGACTCATCGCACCGCCTTCACTGCTATCTGTCCACGGAAAACACCTACACACACCAAATTCATTGATAATACACGACCATACCTACATGGAATAAATACAGCTCTCCGTAGTGTAAGAAATGTTTCAAATAATCTTGCATGTTTAATTATCTACAATGTGCGCACCTACGTCTGGTTAATTTTAAGAGTTATAAGGATTTCTGGCTATTTTAAGAAATCATACTGGCAACTTTAAAATTGGAACTATTATTATAATTAAATTACGAATTAACCAGTGTTACTTGCAATATACTACACAGTTAATGTTACCAGTCTTAATGTTTATTCTACCTATTTCAAACCAAATATACATTATATTACAGGTAGCTGAACGTAGACCAAACTCCTTGGAAGTTATAGGTACGTGGTTATAATGAAACTGTATTTCGAGTAATCTGCTGATACATTTTTTGCCGTCTCGCTGCGTACATTCTTATGGACTTGTGGCGTTTCTTCTTTGGCGTCCAGAACATGGTCGTTTCCAACTTGCGTAGGAACAATAAAACTGTGCGTGTTACTGACTATCGATACGGCCAAGAGTATAAATATTATCTGAAAGGAAAAAATTACAATAGATTGCACAATGTTTTATCTATGTAGGGCAATACAGAGCAAAATATCTGAATCATCTCACGTTTTACAATACATTCTATTGTCTGAAATTGACAATTGTATGTTCCTACATTTGAAGATTTGTCGCCCCGATATTCGGACCGCATCTTTTGCAATGGATGCGTTATGATAAAGATAAACCATTCTATGAATGTCACTGTTAGATAAAAAAATATTTGTTACATACTTGTACAGCGGCGACATCGTTCACAAAGTAACGATCGATCATTACGTATATGTACATACATAAATGGGTACATGAATTATATACATATTTATATTAATCAACGACTGATTTAAATCAACTAGTTCAAATTTATTTCATAAAACCATGATTATGAGAGCTATATTAAGCTTTACAAAGCTATATTAACAATATTACAAGCTATATTACCAAAATAAATTCGTCGATCAACGATTAATAATTACAAATCAAATAAACTTTAAGACAAGCGTCGTCAAATTAACAAGAGCTTCTTTAGATAATAATTAATTAGATATTATTTACAGTGGAGTCAGAAGCCTACAAAACCGGCGTGCATGTATGAAGAGAATGATGAATGTGGAGGAGGCGCGGCAGGTCTGTAA
>DWTO01006033.1:0-10306 GCA_018244755.1 Jemadia pseudognetus
AGCTATTTGGCACTCGGTGCTCTCTGCCTACCCCGCAAGGGACCCGGCGTGATGATATGTATGTATGTATGTACTGTCTAGCAACTTTGTTAAAGTACTTGGAAGCCGTTTAAGCTGTGTACCGTAATTTAGTATAATTTCCAACCATCCACAATGAAACACAGTGGAGCTTTTAGCAGGCCTTGCTATGAAACAATGGTTACCTATAATTCTATTGTATTGTAGTAAATAAAAGCAGCTAGCTGTAATATAAAAACGCAAACGTTTTGCAACCAAACATACTTTTCTACTTTTTACCAGAGATAACATCTTTAACAGATATTTGATACATCCTATATGACACCAAAAGTCTATTCATGCTAATGCTATTGCATTAGTATAGTTTTTGTTGATAATTAGGGCAAATCGTTCAGGGCCCTCTTTGAGCTGATGGTGAAATCGATGGTGGAGTATCTGTATTGGAGTGGAGCCCATGAAGCCCATCGCAAAGCTCGGTTTCCAGAACAATTCACCGATGACGTCACCACTCTTGTCACCAATATCACTGCTGAAATCATCGCTGGGTAAGTGTTTCTGTATATCCCTTAAAATTATTAGACACTTAGTTAATTATTCAAACCATTCAATTACTCAACCAATTAAATAACTAAGCATTTAATCATTCAGCTAATTGATCATCCATCAAAGTATTCGACTGATTAACTATTTCATTTAGCTTTGTTATTTTATTCAATATCAAAGTTTCCGTTCATATTTCATATATAATGTTTAATTATTGATGTCTTCCACTTTATGATCTTTTTAGATACGGCAAGAACAGTCGGCTCACTCAGAGCCTGAACAACAGCCTGGCGTTCTTCATGTTCGACTTGCTGAGCATCATGGACCGCGGCTACGTGCTCAACCTCATCCGTAGCTACCACAAGCAGATGTGCGCCAAGATCGCCTCACTGCCAGATGCCGTCCCCCTGGTGCACTATAAGGTACGGATTGTAATTTCCAATTACATCACAATATTGTGAATAAAAATATATTTGAACACGTGTTCAAAACGACATACAAATATTTTTGTGTAATAAATTAATAGTGTAGTTGAGTGGCTTGTAACCATAGCGTAATGTTGCAGATATCGTTCCTGCGGATCGTGTGCTCGCACGAGCACTACGTGGCGCTGTGCCTGCCGGCGGGCGCGCCGGGCGGGCCGGGCGGCGCCAGCCCGCGCGCCGCGTCGCCCGCGCCGTCGGCGCGCTCGCACGCGTCCGACGACACGCGGCGGCGCGGCGCGCTGTCGCACGACTTCCGCTCGCGCCACTACCTGGCCGGGCTGCTGCTGGCGGAGCTGGCGGCAGCGCTGGAGCTGCAGTCGCCGCTGCTGCAGTGCGCGGCCGTCAACGCCGTGCTGTCGCTGCTGAGCGCGCACGACGCCGACCCGCGGCTGGCGGCGCCCGACGCCAGGGCGCGCGTGGCGGCGCTGTACCTGCCGCTGCTGGACATCGTGCTGGACGCGCGCCCGCAGCTGCACCGCGGCTTCGACACTGGGAAAGGTACTTACACCCTTCTAAATCTTTCGACACCTCAACTTCCGTCAATGAACGATGTTGTTCTTTTAATATCCTTATCCTACATTCGAGGGCATGACATATTAAAGTCTCCATGGTGAGTTTTATATTATAGTGCTATATTTGTCAAACTCTAATAACCAAGAAAGATTTGAGCTGGTAAACTGTAAGTATTTAATTTGCTTTGAACAAGAGAGTTAAAAAGTACAATTTTGGTCGAAACTAAGCATTTTGAATGCCTTTGAGCAGATGTCTAGATATTATCATTTAACTATAACTTCTTATCAAGTGCGACTCCTAGGTTTTTAATTGTATTTAATTTAATTTTATTATTTTTTAATTGTATTGTATAATATGTGTGTATTGTTCCTTTATTTTTATATTATTTGGCCACTTTCAACTGTTTGTTGATATTTACATTGCAGACATACTTCAATTAGACAGTGAAATGTGTCAATTTGGAAGTCTGTATTCGCCCACTTCGCCTGAAGGGGATTTCAAACAGGTGAGATTTTATTATATAGAAATGATTTCATTTCATATGTGCTGACCCTTAATACTGTAACTTTTTATTTTCACTCACATATTATATAATATTAACATCACGTTTATATATTTCCAAAGATATAATTAGGAGAGTATTACACTTTCATGATAAACCTGTGATGTTATATGTTTCATCATGGAGTACACAGATCACAGTACACATCATGGAGGACACACACTCAGGCTCCGAGCTAGTACTAGAAATTTCAAGTTAGAAAAACTGACTCAAGGATTCAATTCAGTACTTGTCGATCTGCAATAATGCTTGGAAGCATTTGACCAACGTGGCAGTCATATATTCAGTGTTCATAACTAGTTTTTAGAAGTTGTTATAACTTTGTGAATATTTTTTTCTGATTAGTATTGAAGAAAAATTTCAATATTATTCTTAATACTCCTTTTATACCATCACGCCAGCCCCGTCGCGGGATGGGCAGAGAGCATTGAGAACCAAATACACCTGTCCTTACGGAAATAAAAATGTAATTAATAACCGCGTGGTGCGCGGTGCGTGCGGCAGAACGGGCGCACGCCGCTGAACAGCGAGACGAGCCGCAACCTGCTGATGTGCCTAGTGTGGCTGTTGCGCAGCGCGGCGCGCGCCGCGCTGGCCGCGCGCTTCGCCGAGCTGCCGGCCGCGCGCCTGCACGCGCTGCTGGCCGTGCTCGACCTGGCCTTCAAGTGCCAGGAGTACAGGGTGCGCGCCGACCTGTTCTTGATGTTGTTATAACCAGTACCTTTTATAACCACATCAGTGCTAACTTATATTTCATATAGATAACGCACCCGTAAAAGGCACTCATACTACTTTATAGACTTTAAACTCGACTAGAATGAATGCGATAGAGAAAGTAGATAGACGGGTGGAATACCTGTCAATTAGCGTGTTATGAACTAGCATTATTGTGAATATAATTAAAAATTATCTTTGATTTCATACTGTTGTTTGCTTAAAGGGACGCAAGGAAATATTGAAGTGCGCTCAGCAGAACGTGCGCAAGACCACCGACATCAAGTCCAAGTTGGAAGACGTAATCCTGGGGCAGGGCTCCGCGCGCTCCGACTTCATCATGCGCCGCAAGGGTACTGTAGCACGTTGTGCACTGATGCTCTCAGAGCTCTCTCTTAGTATTATAAATGAGAGAGTATAATTATGTAGTGGGAGGTAATCTGGTTAAGTATTTACAGAAATTCATAAAGCATTGTATATCGCATCTTGTATTTTCGTTCATTTTATTATACTACTACTGAGTGATTACTTTATTATAATTCATTTATGGTACCTTAATAGGTGTCAGTATTCTGTATAATAAAATTCATCGTACTCTGGATCCTTCAATTATCTGCGCATTCGCTACGCATAGTTTCCTATGGTATTGTATGTACGAGTCTCCAGTCGAGAGCCGCACCACCCCTTCCACCAAGTAGGTGGTGCGGCCCTCGCGGGAGGCTAGGTGTGCGACCGAGGCGCGTGCGGCAGGCGGCGCGGCGCGCGGCGGCGCGCGCGAACGCTGGCGCAAGGACTGGGTGCGCGGCGCGGCGCGCTCGCGCGGCGCGTCCCCCGCGCGGCCTCTGCCCGCGCTGGCGCCGGCGCTGGCCGCCGAGGTGGCGCTGGCGCTGCTCGACGCGCTCGAGACGCTCGTGCAGGTGCGCGCCGCTGTTCAGCGGCAGCGCTGACAGTACATGGCCGATATTTTGTATCATATTGAAGTAATAATAATCTCGCTGAAAAACAATAATACTATTTACTTATATAAAATTATTTACAATACAATTAATTAATCTAAATATACTGTACAAAAAATAGATGTAGAAACACACATATGATAAAAAACCTCGTGCTGCCGTCGCAGTCGTGCAGCGCGCTGGAGTGGGGGCAGGCGGCGTGCAGCGCGGCGCTGGCCGTGCTGCTGCGCGCGCTGCAGCGCAACCAGAGCGCGCTGGTGCTGCAGCACATGTTCGCCTCCGTGCGCTCCTTCATCGTCAAGGTTCATTATGATTTAATTTAAAGAACCCCATAGAAAATGTTTTCCTTTGACACTTGTATTCAGCCAACAATTCAAATACAACAAACAGTACAAGATAGTAAGTAAATAATTACATATTACTTATAAACTCTTATTTCTTAAAAACACGCCTAACGGCTTATTGTATACTTTTCACGTATTAGTAATAATAAGAAATATTTAATGTGAATGGGTAGTCTGTGTAGTAAATGTGTATACAAAGTTCAAAATAATTAAAAAGGAAGTGTAGTAGGAGGCATTAGGTGTGAGTCTATTGTCATACACCAGACACAAATTCAGATTCCGGGCCACTACTATAAATTGACAAGTCCCAGGTTCAAACCCCAAGGTAGATATCCTTACAAAGGAAATATTTAAATATACTTACATGGTTCCGGCGGGGCGCAGCTGGGCTGGTCGTGGTGCTCGGAGGAGTGGGGGCCCGGCATGTGCCGCGTGCTGCTGCGGCACTGTGCCGCGCTGGGCGCCGCGCCGCGCGCGCACGCCGCCGCCGCGCTCTACGCGCTCATGCGCCACCACTACCGCCTTGGCAACGTGAGCACTCCCTCCTCCCCCATCTCTCATGCTTGGCCGCGACCCTGGCGGGTGGACATCCTGAGTGTCTCACTACCGCCCCTATGCGAAACTCGGCCGATGTAACTAGCGATATAATTGAACGCGAACACAGAATAAAAGTACTTCATTATTTTGATTCGCACGGAACTAAATTAAATTGCCAGATGCCGACGCATATTCAATTACGATCTAGTCTATGATAATTGATTGTAACCGACCGCTGCAGGATCCGTCGCTGCCGCCGAACCATCACAATCTGGCAAGCAACCCCAATATATATAAATAGTGAAATATATAATAACTCACCTGCACTCACCTTGCGACACTAGCGCCCCACGCGCCGCTGTGGCCATCAGCTCGGCTATATGGTATCACCAATTGACAACATTAGTTGCGAGTCATGTAAACAAACGTAACATTCGTCCTGTAATATATATAAATACATGCGCTCCTCAGATTTCACAAATAGAATCACAATCACTGAACATCATATGCTATTGTCATTGTACATGTTTGTGTGTGTATGTTTAAAGTTGTGATATTTCTAAGAGTTAACATTCGATTCAAAGTGCTTTAGTGTTGAATTTAATAGAGATTTTCTTTTAACAAGCTAACATACATTAATAGAGTGTAATGTCACAGGTAAATAATTTTTTGTGTATGTTATATGTATTGTACATGTATTAATAATGACACGACGTTACGTAGCGTAGTTCTCGACAATAGTCTATACGACAACTGTCTTTTGAATGAAGGTAGGCTGGTGCTATAACACTAGTAGCTTTGATCGTACGAGAGTTATAGTTATCACTGTTCATCAGTGCTTATACCGAACGTGACGGTTCAGGCGCTCGAACTGTGTGAGACGTAGCCGATGTCACGCTGAACGTATACAAATAGCTGTGGATTATTAATTCTTTCACAAATTATCATACATATTCGCTATATTAAAAATTAAAAAATTATCGTATTATGCAATTAACGTTTGACGTTGGCGGCGCTCGCGGCGCGGCAGAACTTCAGCCGCGTGAAGATGCAGGTGACGATGTCGCTGTCGTCGCTGGTGGGCACGTCCACCACCTTCAGCGAGGAGTCGCTGCGGCGCGCGCTCAAGACCGTGCTGCTGTACGCCGAGAAGGACCACGACCTGCACGACACTAACTTCCCGGAACAGGTAGCCCGAGGAGTGTGGCTCCCGCCCACGCTTCATCGGTTACATTCTTGTACGAACATTGAATGGGGGTAATCCCGTACACCGGGCCCACATCCCGACTTCGAGCCATTATTGGAAATTTTAACTAGTATTTCTTAATTTAAAATGATTTACGGTCCACGTTGTACAGGTGAAGGACCTGGTGTTCAACCTGCACATGATCCTGAGCGACACGGTGAAGATGAAGGAGTTCGCCGAGGACCCGGAGATGCTGCTGGACCTGATGTACCGCATCGCGCGCGGCTACCAGCACAGCCCCGACCTGCGCCTCACGTGGCTCAACAACATGGCGCAGAAGCACATGGAGGTGTCTGTTACAATAGCGCACTCTAATGTGCTAGCACTTAGCAAACTTTAGTCATAGGATACGCCTTTATAAGAAAATACTGCAAATAGACTCGTTCGCGTCTTGTCGTTTTAATTAAAAAACTGGTTTAGTCTGTCATTTGTCCTGTTTTTGAAAAATTTTTGGGGCTTTCTGGAATGGCTTAAAATGTGTTTATTGTTCCATGTTACTCGAACTCCTTACTTCATATCGAACTTGGTGTTATATAAGTCATAACTTGACAAGATTATCAAATCTAACATTATAAGGAGAGATGAATTGAAAAATGTGGAACTATGGTGAGGTGTGTGCGTGCGCAGCGCTCCAACCACGTGGAGGCGGGCATGTGCCTGGTGCACGGCGCGGCGCTGGCGGCCGAGCAGCTGCGCAGCGGCGGGCGCGGCGCGGCGCTGCTGCAGCGCGTCACGCACAACGCGCTGGACGAGAGCTGCGCCGACGCGCTGCACCACCACCTCACGCCGCTGGAGCTGCAGGCGCTGCTGGAGCACGCGGCCGGCGAGCTCATGGCGGCCGGCATGTACGAGACCGTCAACGAGGTGTACAAGGTGCTCATCCCCATCGCCGAGGAGCACCGCGACTACAAGAAGCTGGCCAACATACACGGGTACGCACGTCGCAACAAACGTACTACCGCTACAAATTATATTATGTTATAAGACACCTCGAGTTATTTATAAATTAATCGATGTCAATACGATGCAGCAACATTAATATATTTGTATGATTGTATGTTTGTATTAATATATACGTATCATTAACGCGTGCAGCAAGCTGAACGAGGCGTTCTCGCGCATCGAGCAGCTGCACGGCAAGCGCGTGTTCGGCTCGTACTTCCGCGTGTCGTTCTACGGCGCGCGCTTCGGCGACCTCGGCGGCGAGGAGTTCGTGTACAAGGAGCACGCGCTCACCAAGCTGCCCGAGATCTTCAGCCGCCTTGAGGTGCCGCGCTCTTTACAACGCTTCTCGAACCTTCCATTGAGGGAACTAACTAAACCGACGATTGCAAGGAATACGTGCTACCCAACGTTCCGTGTTATTCGATATAATTAGCTAATAAAAGAGCACATCGTCACATACCAAACGATCGATAACAGTTTTGTTGTGCTATTGGTCACAAAAGCAGATATACTTTCATTATACTGACATATTTCCACAACAAAAAATGATAGAATTATAATGTTTGGATCGAACAGCGTAACGGGCAATTATATAAAAATATGTAACGTTATCATTTATTGCATATGCATATTGCATTGTATCCATTGGTATATTCCCGGTAATAAGGTTCTTACATCCTACGTTGTGCCAGTTCACTTGCCTTTTCGAAAATAAACGAGAACAACTATTATTGTTATGCTTCATTGTGACATGTAATTCGCTCGTTGAATTGAAAACATTGCATACTGACGTGTGGTATCGGAACGGGCAGAACTTCTACGGGCAGCGCTTCGGGCCGGAGAACGTGGTGATCATCAAGGACTCGAACATGGTGGACCCGAGCGCGCTGGAGCCCGACAAGGCCTACATCCAGATCACGTACGTGGAGCCCTACTTCGAGATGCACGAGCAGCGCGCGCGCAGCACGCTCTACGAGCGCAACTTCAACATCAGTGAGTCGCTTTAGAAAACATTCAGAAAAATTGCTTGTTTTTTTTTATTTTGACGTGATCTGTTTTATCACCGTCGATACCGAGCGTGCCGTGCCGGCAGAGCGCTTCATGTACGCGACGCCGTTCACGCTGGGCGGGCGCGCGCACGGCTCGCTGGCCGAGCAGTACAAGCGCAAGACCGTGCTCACCACCGCGCACCACTTCCCCTACGTCAAGACGCGCATCCAGGTACCGCGCCGCGCCCCGCGCCCCGCACCCACCGCCTGCCGCCGATGCGGAGAATGTCCCTTTTTCTTTATTTTACTTTTAAAGTTATTAATTAAAATAAAACTTTGTTACTATCGTGTAAAATCTGTACAAAAATCCTCTTTCGAGCCCCTGGCATTGCCTTAATTATTATCACTTATGTTCAATTTGAGGTAACACATTCCAGGTAGTACAACGTACGCAGATAATCCTCTCACCGATAGAGGTAGCCATTGAGGACATTCAGAAGAAAATTGCGGAGCTGACGGCGGCGACGGCGGCCGAGCCCGCCGACCCCAAGATGCTGCAGATGGTGGTGCAGGGCTGCATCGGCACCACCGTCAACCAGGGTCCGCTGGAGCTGGCGCAGGTACGTACCTAGAGCCGCGAAAGTCGTGCGAAAAAACAGTTCTCGTGAGCCACCAGCGAGGCTAGAGTACCAAACCGTGGTTAAGAGCCCGACATAACTCAGCCTGCTTACGCATACGGTCAGGTATCCATAAGAATTTTTAAATAATATCTCATTTTTCTTTGGACGGCAGGTGTTCCTGGCGCCGGTGGCGGAGGGCACCCAGCCGGCCACGCGGCTCACCAACAAACTCAGACTTTCATTTAAGGACTTCTCCAAAAAGTGAGTATCGTAATCGAATAAGCAAGTCATAACACTTATTTCATATTTTCTTTACACCTACAATTATGACATCATGGCGACGATAGACGATAAATGTGTAATTTTACTCCACACGTACGTGCATAACTGTGTTCCTTTAAGACGATATCACAAAAGGTATAACCACCATCTGAGCAGTTATAAAGATCACTATAGTATGCAAAATCGAGTACGAGTGGCGCCGGGGGCGTGTCCGCAGGTGCCACGACGCGCTGCGCAAGAACAAGAACCTGATCGGCGCCGACCAGCGCGAGTACCAGCGCGAGCTGGAGCGCAACTTCGCGCGCTTCACGGAGCGCCTGCAGCCGCTGGTGGCGCGCGCGCCGCCCCGCGCCGCCTCGCACGTGGCGCTGCTGGCGTACGTACCGCGCCGTCCGCGCCCGCGTGCCGCCGCCGCCGCGCGCGCGCTACAGCCGCCTCCGTGTTGTTTACAGGAACGGCGTCGGCAAGCCGGACTACAAGTACCAGACGTAGGCGAGCGGCCGCCTCGCGCGCCGCCCTGGCCTCCACTCCTACGAGACTGCGATATTGAATGACTACTAAATATAATGATAAAATCAAAACGTGCACTGACCGGTAGTGAGGGCCAACTTTCTGCTCGCTCGCCTACATGTTGCCTGAAAATCAGTAGAACAGGCCCATATCATTAATACTACATATTTATATTAATGCTCTCTATCATATTTTTGTTTCTACTAGCCGACAAGCACTATTCTTAGTGGTTCAGGATTAATTATATTCAGAACAATCAATTTTAAACTATATAATTTTCAATTTATTTTGAGAACTTGTATTGTATATAGCTGTAACTACATATACTATTTTCAGCTATAACAAATATTATGATAAACAACTATTTTGCCCAAATATTATTATTAGAAGCTTCATAATTCATACGTAGTCAGTCTCTTTCATATTCATATTTTTTAGTGAAAATTCTGTGTTGGTGGGGTAAAAATTTCCAAGCATTACGAAAAATTGACATCACGCGATGAGCAGCGCGAAAAGGTCGTAAGCGCCATGTCTTTTCTTTCATGTGATGACGTATTTCCTTTTCATACTATGTTTACACAACTGACGGTATTTTTGTTTATTGGTCGCCCGAGTCACCATACTAGTTTTCTGCAGCATGTGCCTACCTAACATTTCAATCAAAGTTAAGAGCAGTGAAACAAAGCCGTCAGCTGTCAGTGATACCTGTTCAATGAGATATGATCCAGTTCAGACATTAAATAATGGTCAGCCATTTCGCAACAAACTATGTAAATTGCCATCGTGATTTCATTGATTCCCGGTGCAAATTTGTTTTCTTTCATTAACTGCCTCGTAGGTCGTGTTGGTTGCAGGTGCGACTGCCGATCGGTAGGTCCCGGGTCCGATTACCGGGTCGAACACTACAAAAATTTTCTAATTTAGATTTTCTAGTAGTGGTTTGGAGTTTGGATATGTGCCCGATCCATGGCGATAGGCTCACCACCTATTCCATAGTGGGACGTAAACGTAACCGGTGACACGTGGGAGTGTTCTGCATTCC
>DWTO01006034.1:0-10305 GCA_018244755.1 Jemadia pseudognetus
CCAAGTTGATTTTTGCGTGTTGTGTAAACGTAAAGCTACCTAGACGCGTGACTGCATCCAGTGTGTGGGTTACAGCCAAACTTCGTAAGTATTTTATTCACTTAACATGCATTCACCTTCAGCTTTCTGACTAGTCTCAGTTCTTTTATTTGCATGCTCGTTATTTCTTATTTGCATATGTATCATTTGCTCGAGTGTGAACAACGTTATTGTAAGTACGTGTTCTAATCTAACATTTATTAACATGTTATTATGACAACAAGGTCTAGATTTCATCAAAGTATTATTTACCTTGTCTGTCACCGCTAATAAAATTGAAACGATTTCAATATTTTTATCTTACATCTCTGTCTTCAGTTTTATCCTGTCATAATAATGTTACATACTTGTGTTATTCTTAGGTTATTCGTTACATTGTGTGGTATTTGTATCGTTTTTATCGTGTTATTGTCAACGTGTACTAAAAATGATGTAACTATGTCTATATCGATAGGTCATAACGCTGCTGGCCGTGTTCGCAGGCATGGAGGACGAGATCTGCCCCTACGCCACGTTCCACCTGCTCGGCTTCCGCGAGGAGATGGACCCCAGCAAGGCCCTGGCTTTCCCCCACCACCACCCCGCGCACGCCGGAACCCTCGCCCACCCTCACCCCCACCACCCCGCACACTCGCGCGCTGGATCTCAGAGCATGGTAAGATCTCAGAGCTATAACCGATCAACTTTTTAAATTATCTTTAGTGTGATTAGATAAATCGATTTCACTGTGTATTGTAAATATATTGATTGAAAATATGTCTGCAGCCCCGCGCCAACAGCCGCTACGCCCGCAAGAACTCGCAGGGAGGCCAGAGCGCCATCTACTCCACCGCCCCCGAGTACGACGACCCCGCCACCTGCGCCGAGGAAGACCAATACGTATGCCCACATCGTTTCCCAAATACCTACATTTTTTGTTCGATACCCATAAAGAGAAAACCGGACTCTAAATATTAGTCAAGTTTCATTGGAAACTAAGGTGTATGATTTATGCTATATACTACATTGCCATGTGTTGTTGCCATCATAAGAACTTTAAACATACAAAATACATTACGTAACATTTAACTTCAACATGGTTACGTTACGAGTGAAGGCTCTAATCATATATGAGCGTCATAAATGAAGAAAAGTGAATACCGCTCCGATACGAGCAATGCAGTGGCAACTCACGTGTAACTGATGTTGCGTATTTCCATGGACAACGGTAACCACGCGCCATTAAACGGCGCGCCCGTTTAGCCTTGTTAAATAAAGCGCTTAAGTTAATAATTCAATTAGAGTAGTAAGTGTCGACTCTCGAGTAGTGCGTACAGCAGCGTGCGTGTGTGCGTGCAGCGCGCGCGTTACTCGCGGCCGATGTACGCGTGCGGGCCCGAGTACGACGAGCCCGCCTGCTGCCAGCCCGAGGACGAGCAGTACACCGGCGCCTACGGCACGCCCTACTCCGACCACTACGGCTCGCGCCCCAGCATCGGTAACCACTGCTCCACGCCACACGTCACCAGCGTCGCACCCTGTCACCGCTCTCACTCTCTCAACTCTCTCACCTCTCTCACCTCTCTCACCTCTCCCACCTCTCTCACCTCTCCCACCTCTCTCACCTCTATCGTCCCGCTGTTGAATGATAAAACGGCTGAGGGTTGATAATGACGATGACCTCTCTACAGTTTCAGACAACTGCAACTGTTTTACTGCAGTAACTGCCAAGTATTGCTTATATGATTGTATACTGTCTTTAATGGCAATACGTAAACACACTAACGTGGTGATGTAAAGAGTTTGTTATGTTTGTAAGAAATAAATACGTTAACATAAAAATCGCCCACGTTAACATAAACATCGCCCACGTTAACGTAAAAATAGCCTTCGTTAATATAAAAATCGATCATCCATGTATTCCTGGACTTCGTTATCCGACGTTCTTAAAGAAATTAACAAAGGTTGTCCCGCGCCGCGCAGGCACGCGCAAGTGCGGCAGCTCCCCCGAGCCGCCGCCGCCGCCGCCGCGCAACGCCGCCGCCGACAACAACTGCTCGTCCTCCTTCAACGAGAGCAAGGACTCCAACGAGATCTCCGAGGCCGAGTGCGACCAGCCGCGCAGCTACCCCGGTACGCGCCCCCCACCCCCACGCCCACGCCCACGTAGCGTCGCGTCCGCTGATAGGTTTACTGTTATTAGACAAGTTAGGGCTCCCCTCTATCAGACTCAGTTGACGCAGGTGGCAACGCTACGGACCTCGTTTGAGGATTTCGTCTCATATGTATTTGGAGAAAAATGTAGAGAAATGACCCAGATATTTTATTAGTGTGCGTTTACCAAATCTACGACCTGAACAATATTCTAAAAACTTTTTACTTATAATAGTAAATAATAAAATTTGATTAATATCTTGATGAAGATACATTCCATTTGTAAAATTTCATCATGTATCTGAATCCTTCTAAACTTCACACCTCTCAATCGTTATATGGAAACTTGTAACTGAAAGTTAATCATTAGTTTTCAACAAAATTTAATACGTCACTAACTGTTTGACATCAATTTCAACATGATTTTACATTATCACAATTGTATTTTATAAAAACATAATAATATGTCCAAATCGAAAACTTAGTTGTAATGACAGATATTTGTCGATATAAGTTTAAAATTAATCCAACTATTGGTCCATGCGCACGCGGGCGTCACCTGAACAGAAGACGGTAAACATATTTTGAATCGTAATAGTTTTTGATTTGTTAATAATCACCTAATATTTGTGACTGACCGCATGCCAACTTTGTCTCCGTTACAACAAGTGACGTTAAAGCTTTTAGATATTATGTCAATTGGCTTCATGTTTTCTTTTTCAAAATTATTTTGTAATATGTAAGTACATGTTCTTCACTAATTTATTATTTGGCAACTGTCCCACGTGCTATACCTGCTATTGCAATAAACATATTATGAATGTCAAAGCAAATAATATGTCGTGTGAATTTTGCCAAGTAATGAATATGAGTAAAGATATTTTCAGATTTTTTCTATATAATTTTAAACTGGATTATGCGTAGACGTGGTTGTGTTAACTTACAAAATCTCTATTTGAAACTGTAGATAATGTACTTAGTACATGTTTTATAAGGATCTTGTCGGACAATACCCAAACACCCGGACCACATCGCAAACTGAACACACACTTCATTGTCGCCGACGCAACTGATACCTCAAAATTTTTCGCTTGTCAACTTTATACAAGAATAGTTTTAGCGTTTTGAATTGATAAATAAAACGCTACGGGAGGGCTTAAGTACTAAAGCACTTATCAAATACCTTATATTTTAAGTAAGTACGGAAAATAGCAATACATATCATGAATATTAAATGAAATATAGAGTCCCATGCGTTTTTCTAACTACGTTGATGCTGAGCAGAATTAGCAAAAAATGTACTTATTAACATTAAATGCCACTAACTGAACGGAGTCATTGTAAGCACGCCTGGCTTACCTCAGAGTTCTCTGAGCCGTGTGAAGTGTATCAACACGCACTTAGCCGGCGTGACGGAATACGGCCTGAACCCCTCATACTAAGACGTGGAGGAGATTGTGGATGAAACAAAGCGTAAGACATAGGAATAAGATTTATTTTAGTGATACATAAGCATTATATGAAATGAAATATAAAGAATTTCCATCTAGGTGTTTGGTATGTGATATTAGCATGACAGTTGACTAGTGTAGCGGATCTTAACCCTTCACGTGGTGAGAAGAACAGCGTATTAAACAACGGAACGATAAGACTGTCGCCGGTAACGACGTGGGTGCTGGTGAGTGGGTATCGGCCGACGGTCCGCGTAGCGGCGGCGGCGCGCCCGGCCCGAGCGCCTCGTGACTTGTATGTTGTTGCAGTCAGGGCCCACACTGCCAAGGACGGCTTGCACAGCGAGGAAATGAGAAAACTTATCGACAGGTCAGTCCAATCAGCCCCCCCCCCCCCACCCCGCCCTCCACCACCACCACACACAGTAGCTCACCCACACTGCATCTGTTAACGTCCTGTTCTTCTAATCGAATGTTCGTATCTATAATATGTGCACACATATTTAGAATATAGCATTATATCGAATGATTTACTTATTTCAATGCGAATTTCTACATCACAGTACATTTACAGGTTTATCTATGTAAGAATAGTAGGTAATTTATATAACTATTTAACAAATGATTTATATGTTTTTGAGTTCTTTAACAATAATCGTACGAGTGTTTTAAAACACCACGTATTTTGAGTTACATCCAGTCCTATCTAAGCATATATACTGACTAACATTGCCGACTCCTCGTGTGTGCATCAGGACGTGTATAATGTATGTATAACTCGCAGAAGTTAACTAGGCACGTCGCTATGATGACGTAACAGCGAGGTACTGGCGCGTTAAAGGAAGCGGGAAATATGGCAGGCGGAGTGCGATGGCGGGAACAGCGTTCCCCCAAGTGCCAAGTTAATTTCTGCGTGTTACTAGATTTTACCTATGTTGAAGTTTAGTATTGGCGGTAATAAGCATGTGTTATGTCCTGCATCCGTGCTCTACAGGAAACAGTAAGTCAAAGTATGTCGACAATGAGTATTTACTGCTGAATGTTGTTTCATTTTGCCTGAACTATCATTTGTGTTATTAATATTTTGTGGCTAACACTTTTTTTCATTAGTGCACTGAGATACATTTGTTTTGCTACAACTGAAAAGGTATACCGTATTATAAATATATAATAATCAAGGTCGGATATTGTCATAAATTCAAACCTGTGTTTATCAACCCTGTTCCCTTTATATAGTCGCAAGGATATATATTTACGTACCCAATCGCTTTTTAGCAAAAATATATATATCCACTACATGTATGTAGTCAATAGAAATTAGTTTAGTAATTGAGAAAATTATCGATGTGTTTAACTAATTTCAAAAAACATCACATATAAGTACTTATAGATTTCATGGAAAAAAAAATTGCTTCATCGATAATTTTTTGGCGAACCTCGACGGCCATTGTGCTACTCTTTGATATAGTCGTGCACTAATAGTACAATGTGTGCGGACAATTACGTATAACGAAATTATATAAATACATTTAACGCTTCGCTCAACTACCGTGTTACTAATTAAATTTAATATATGCATATTAATCTAAAAGTTCATTGGAGATTAACTATTAAACCAAAACCGCTAAAAGGAGCCACCATAAAAAATCTAGTGCGCCTTCTATACGATAGCATATACTAATGAAGTGGATTGCAACGTATTTCAGAGCAGAAGCAACCACCCCCATCCCCCAGCAAGCAGTCCACGGCCGCGGCGGACTCACAGCCTACGATACTGTGGCAGTGTAACCTGTAGAGCGAGCCCGCGCCCCCGGCCCTTCGCCCCTCGCGACACACACACCCATTTTAATTTATAAGCGTCATTTCTTTCAATGTAATTGCTACCCTGCTGAGGCAATCGTCAGCTATCGTATTATTTCCGTTCGCTCCTCGGTGCATAATTAGGTCGGTCGTGTTCGCTACGCGCTTGGGTTGCATTCGTTGTCCTCAGCAGGATGGCGATTCGTGCCAAATATGCGGTTTCATTTATTAAGTTTTAATCGATTCAAAGGTGTGTCGCGCTTAGTTTATGTTGCTTGTTCATTTTAAAAAATTATCCCAACGCAGTTGGCTGGATTTCATCATTTTTGTTTGTATTCATGACGCGCACTTTCGTGCCATAATTTAAGTAACCCTACGGCAAATTTGTCATAAAATTGCCCGTGAGGAAACAACCGAGTCGGGTGATTTAAACAGATCATAGATTGTACCTTCCATTAGCAATCCCTGTTGCGTCGCCAGGTAGTGTTACCATATAAAAACAGAAAATTATGGTTGTGGTAGATAATGCAAATTGATATATAAATATATTATGCCCTTTAGAATGGCGACGTGTGTATTACTAAATTATCCAACAAATGCGTTATGATTGTGTTTAAATCTTCTCAACTCGGTTTTTTACCGCACCAGGTTCGCCCATTTATGTTAACTTTGTGTGGTCTTATTTGTTTAGCTTAATTTAAATAATGGTGTGTGTCGAGATGGTTTTAGCGTGTGTTCACTAAAACTTGGGATTTAAATTAAGCTCAACATGTAATTATGTGATATTTTGTATTTTTTACCCATTTATTTTTATTATGAAACGTACTAACACGAAAGTTATTTATATGTGTGTACCTGATCGCGCACGACGCGGCCGCCGAGCTCGCGTCGCGATCCCTAATGCTTCCTCTTAATGTTATAGTTTTCGTGATGCTTTTTACAATTTACGTTATATCCATGTCCTCATTAATGTTTTAATGTTTTCATTTGCGTTTGCATAAACTAATTAAGTCTTGTATTAAGAAACTTCTAGTATTTAATCAACTTTTTGAAATAATATGTAATCCGTAGTGAGTAACGTAAGTTACATACTATATTTATGAATAATCTTAGTAGTTACGGTAATGCGCCGGGACACGATGTACAACACCATTTCTCCCGCTCGGATGCGACAAACTTATACACGAGTCTGTAACTTCAGTCACTTGACGTTGACAGCCGCCTTCCGCTCGTCTGTCAGTGCGTAGTAACAAACAGGCTACATACCTACTACTGTCATGAAATTTTGAAGCATTTTAATAACTTAATGTTACCCTGATATTCTAAGGTGCATTTTAATAATCGTAATTATAATCTTATCTTTCTATTACTATATTATACTCAAATGATTAGATGTAAGACACGCATTATGTGTCATTTTTAGATGTTTCCCTATATGTTGTGCATGGTCGTGTACGCTTCGCTATGTAGCTTGTAGATAGGTTCTCGTGACTTCCTAGCAACCGATCTCTTCTCTTTAACTTCCAATTAGAATCTTTGGATTAATAAAAAAAATTAGCTAAATTTTAATGTGCAAAATTGAAAATTCTATTCGAAATTTTAGGATAGCTGTTCTCTAAACGAACATGATTATAATATTAAAGTTAAGCATAAATGCATACAAATCGCAATTGACGGCGTCGATACACGTGCCCTTGGAAATTTTGATGTGTTTGCTTAAGTAAGCGTTTGGTTTGCGGCTTGACGCAAATAACTTTTTCGTGTTCGATAATGTGAAATAACGCTGCAGCTAACTGTTTGTACCAAAGTGTTTAAATTGTGTTGAATAAATTACTCATAATACGTCATCAATGATGCATTCGTCTTTTATTTATACACCTGAATAACCGAAACTCCTATGAAACCATTCATACAATCCAATGGTTCAGTGCTTCTTTTTTATAGATTTAACATGAGTTTGAAACATAATAGAACACTCATGCTTGGTACCTAAGCGCAATAGAAATGATACTTTGTACTGATTGGTATGTTGATGGAAAGATTTCTATTAGTTTATTTTTATTAATATATTATTTGTGCTGTGAAGCAGATTAATTAAATCTTTGCCCTAGAGTAAAAGTAAAGAGGCAAGTTGTTTGCCTCAAGACGCTTAGAATCATGATGGCAATTGTCTTTGCTTGGGTTAATAGCTATTGAAACGCTGAAATAGGTGGTGTGAGTGGGAGACGATTAGGTATTTACTGCCTACTCAATAAGCACCAACCAATGTCTTATCAAGAAGGTATAAGCAATATCTTTATCTCTCTGATTTTAAGGTTTATTTGAATTTTAGGCAATTTAACTAGAACATACCGTTAGAAAACTGCCGTGGTGACAATAGGGTGAACAGATAAACAAAAACACCAATTATTAAATCATATGCGAAACGTATATACGAATGGTATGTACGTCATCACATACCAAAAAACAAATTTAATTCAAATCATTTCGTGTGCCACACAGCTCTGTCAACAATCAATCAAAACAGTTTTATAAACATTAATTTGACATAAAGTGAGGGTAATGAAACACGCGCTATGGTGACAGTATATATTGTTACATTAAATAGACATACGGACTAACAGCAATGCAAGCACAAGCAATCTACGCCGACGCCGCCTTCACGATCTCTTCCGCGACTTCCACAGCGATGGCCGCTTCAGCCTTGGCCTGAAATACAATATAAAATTAAACATGCTATTGTCATAACATTATTTAATAACCATATCAAATAGGGTAAGAAGAGAATCTGTTTTATATTACTATTACGAATTAAACTCCTACACATAACTTTTTAGCCCAATGACTACATCCTGCACCATAAATGCAAGTATGGTAAATGGTTAGCATTCGCTAGTCGTACAGTCAGAAAACGTTTAAATAAATACAAAGTTTTTTTAAATACACAAATACTCATAAACAAATCTCTCAATAAATCAGTTAGGTACAGAAAAAATCATGACAAACAGTTGACTGTCTGATCTACCCGATGCAAGGTATTTGTACTGAGAGACGACCCCCTGAAATGATCACTACACTAACAAAATACTGTGTTATAACTAGAGTATATCTGATGACAAGTTATAATTATAGTTATCTGCAATAAGCTTACATACCACTTCATTAGAGGCGGAGTTGAGCTCTGACTGCGCTTTGCTGAGCGCCTCCTGCGCCGCAGAACGATCCAAGCTCTCCAATGGATGAGCCTCCTCAGCAAGCACCTAGAGACCAACACGTACTATTATCATGAGTCCACTTTGTGTGTGCAATGGCATATTTCTAAAACAATTGCTTATGCATCCTCGGTATAAGGATTATAAAAATCTTCTAAAGTAAATATTATTTCAACTTTACCATACATATTTAAAATATATATGATGTGACTACTTCAACATGCATATGCAGTGTATTTCTATATTACATACTATATGTTTGGATACTAATATTCTTGCAAATACACCCCATATTTATTCTTGAATAGACAAAGTTACATAAAACATTTCAAAATAGATTTCCACTAATCTGACCAGACACTAGTGAGAAATTGATTCGTAGAACTGTAATGATCATTTTAGAACACCTTGAAATACCTTAAATTTTATGATTAAAGGCTTAGAGCCACATGTTGATAGACATAAAATAAACAAATACAAACCTGAACTGAAGAGTCCTCGTTTACTGTGATAGTACCAGATGAAACGAAAATTTTAGTTTGCTTGCCATCATTTTCAGTAACAGTTACCACACCAGGTCGGAGAACGGCTGGAAAGCAAAATATATATACCGTTTTAGGGTCTTATATTAGGCTAGCGTTTGGTGGTAAGATGTAGTCTATAACATAACATTGTATACTTGAGTAGAAAGTGTGTATTCCCCCTTGTCTTGAATAGTTTCAGGTTGTACAAATCATGCAAAACAGATGTGGGCAGGGAGTTCTACTCTTTTGTAATATGCAGCAGAAACAATTTAGCGAAATACTTCATCTCGTTCAGAGGAGTGTCTACAAGTTATAATACATGACTCATCTGCCTATGCTACCAGCGGTAAGACCGGTGTAACATTATGTTCATGCCCTAAATGACAATTCTTTAGAGCTACTAAGGAAGTAGTTTAGGACATAAATAGTCTAGTACAGTAGTAAATAGGAGACAGGACCTCTTTTATGTTATTGGATATATTATATTCCAACATTTTAAATTTTTCTCATCTGCCAGACTTAAAAAGTAAATGCAACATTCACACTTGTAATCACCTAAAAGATAGGCAGTGGAGTGTAACACACTCCCAAGTTTCACCAGTTACATTACCCAATACTATGGAATACAGAATGTACACTTAATTTAACTAGTGGTAATCCCTCATAAGGTTGGAATATCTCAGTGTGAAATTGATACACTGTCTTACTTACCAAGAGTAGGGACATGTTTAGGCAAAATACCAAAAGCTCCACTGAACGATGGCACATCAATCTGCTTTACCACCTGTTTGTCATATAACACCTGGAACAAATAATAATATAATGTATTGTTGCAGATAAAATAAAAATGTATGTATAAGCCTACATCTTAGGCAGTTACACTAGGTGTGGATGGAATGGAGGAGAAATCTAAAAAGAATAACTATCCCTTTGTGATACAAATCATACAGTTTACAAAATTCCAAAATTACACTAATTTTAACAGGATGACAATCATTCTCATTATTAAGATCGGCTCTAATTGGATACACATTTAAAAGTAACTTCACACCTGTAATCCCCGAAGAGAATGCAGGACCACTCCCACGTTTCACTAGTTACTTTTACGTCCCATTATGGAATAGGTGGTGAGCCTATCGCCATGCA
>DWTO01006035.1:0-10305 GCA_018244755.1 Jemadia pseudognetus
CATTTGATTTTAATTGAAAGACGTGCGCCGGAGACCGTTTGCCAGGGTTGGCAACCTTTTTTGCTCCTTTACTTTAGCAAATATTTCGGTTCGGAGCAAATCGTTCGGTTACACGCACATTACGTATGCCGAACGAAAGACGCGTTCAAAAATTGCGGGATCTGTTTTTTTATTATTAGTATTAATGTCGCAAAATATAAACATTGATATATTGTAGTGAAACAGAGTATTTCCGCGAACCTGGAAAGCGGACCCTGGGTCCTCACACACCACTGTAATGGACGTAACCGGAATTAACACTCGGACGATGATGATGACTGAAATAAAGTTTTTTCGTGTACTACATATTTCTTCAACAATGTACATAGTACGGAGACCCGATATTCATTATAATACTGTATATTATAGTACGGATGGCAAGCCTACACGTTACGTTACGAATTAGTTTACCCTCCCGTAAGCAGTTATCACTTCAGCAATTAAACAACGCTTACAAGAAATGAAAACTCGTTTTTTGTCGAGGTCAGATTTAGGACAGTGGAGTTTGTAACGTATTCAGATTAATTATTTACGTACTGTTACTACGGTAACAAAGAACGAAGTGGATGCTCGGCGCCCTCCTCGTCTATGTATAAAGCTGACCGTAATCCCTTTTGTTAATAGTTAGAAATCGCCTACGTTTGTTTCATCTGACAGCGCTTTAGGGTTACGCGCGTTTCGTATCTCGTAATCATCATGTACCTGTTGCTACATACAAATGGCAATAGCACACTGGCGCATGTATTTGTTAGTAAGCGGAAAATGAGATTTGAACTTTCAACATAACTATGTAAGTAGGTCCATGGCCCGTCGGACTATGAAGTATTATTTTCATTTAAAACGGTCTGTTCAGAGATATGCTTGGCCTCGAAATAATCATTCCAATCTTTCGCAAGGATTTTTTTTTCTTCAAGTATTACGTAAAGAGTAGGGAAATATCTTGTTGCCTCAACCGGGCCGCTACTTTATTTTGAAACAAAAAGTTCCGCCCAGGAGATTCATCTCGGCGGCAAATTAACAAAGTTCTGCGCGGCCGCAATCTGAACTCACAAAAATCAGACCTAAGGGAGTGGTAATTAGTAACATTGGACATTTGAATATTGAGAAAGGATCATTGATACTCTTTGAAAATCTTAGTTAAGTGTTTTCGCTCGAGGAAAAGAGTAAATTAGAGGTCGAAAACTTTGAAGGATTTTTTGGGGCTTTTTTTGATATTAGTACTAAAGATTTATAGGATGTATAGCCTAAGATTAAAGAGCCTAACGACTGAGGTGATTCATGTAAAAAAAACAGGCTTACACAAGTATATGCTACCTCTGTCTTTAAATGAATTTACGAGCATCAACATAGGCGATAACAGCTTAGTCAAGAACGTTTGGCTTGAAAGAAGATATTTCTCGTCAATTAATGTTTACTCTAAATTTAATTACTTATCACAACGGTTTTTCGAAGTACCTATACATTATATTGATAGTACATAATAATATAGAAACGTATCATCACGCCTGTATTTCTCCGAAGAGGTGTAGATAGAGAAGTGAAGTGCGCTCTCAAGTTTCATCAGAAGCACAATCATTTATCTTAATAACTGTCATCTCCAAAAATTTAGCAATTTGTACACATGTTGAGGAAATTTCTTTTGTGGTAATATCACCGCCATAACATACTTCTTTGTTGGGCTTCATTTTGAAGTAGTGGGAGAGAGAGACGGATGCAAACCAAAGCCGTCCTCAGCCTTAAACCATAACATTTAATCTTTCTTCGGTTACTCAACCATTTACCGTGGCGTTTAGTTTACCGTCCCTAGATTCTTAATGATTATAATAATAAGGGCGGTGCAAACAAACCGTAGCCGCTCAAGGGACTCCCTAATGAGTACGCTTAAAAGACCGTGTCATCGTTATGCTAATAGACACTGAACACTACATAACTATACCGTGCGGTAAATGTTCTGTTTTCGTATACGAGTAACTACCATATATTATTATAATTCTATCATCTAACCAAAAAACTAAGAAAACCTAACATTACCCCTGTAGTCCTCGAAGAGGTAGACAGAGGATTGTGGTACACTCCCACGTTTTCCCAATTACGTTTACGTCCCACTATAAAATAGGTGGTGAGTTTAATGCCATATAACAGCCATAAATTCAGACTCCGAACCACTACCTTAAAATCTAAATTAGAAAAATGCGATAGTGCTCGTCCCGGGATTTGAACTCAGGTCTTTCCGATCGCCAGTTGCGCTTGCACGACCAAATTCTATCAACTATGTACACAAGAACGTGCTAGAGTAGGTATATTTACATATATAGTTAATATACATAAAGGATCTATATAAGGACCTACTTGTTTACTTAATTGACCAAACAATCTCAAACAGGTTAAATCATGCGAGGCACATTTCGCTCATGAATTGTAAGGGAATCTTGTATCCTCCTTAATTAGACTGAAGTTATTAATGTTTAACATTACCATTTAGAGTTCCGAGTAACATTACACACGAAATTTCTGTTACTTTCTGAGCCCTCCCGTCCGAGCACCAGTAGGCGGCGACATATTTTAGTGCCTTAAAAATCCCACATTATCAATTATTTCTATTCAACTTTTAATTTAATTTTAAAAAAATTTAATTGGTGGAAGCCCTTGTGGCCACACAAATTAATTAAATGTCATACTTCAATTTTTTTAACCACAACCATACAACAGCAAGTCAAAAAATCCTTAAGCTCGTGTAAATGTTCTTGCCATTAATCCCGAAACAATCTTCAATCAGATTGAAGTCGGCGCTCAGCGAGAATTGGGATAAAAATGAGCTTAATTAACGTTTGAAACTTTCTTTTTCCGTATCCCCTCAGAATTATTCCGTCTTAAACGAAAGTCCGGACTCAACTCGCTGCCTTTACATATTACGACGATGTATATATCTATGTGTAAGACAGGTATCACGGATGCAATCTTTATTGTACATAAGAAGAGTAGTAACGTAACTCACGCCTGTATTTTCGTGAAGCGATAGGCAGACAAATGTATTAGTTCTCTATTTCACAAGTTATTTCCCAAAATCCTTGTAATATAATATTTCTTTCTTTTTAATAGGGGTTGAGTATATTGAGAAGAAGAGTAGTATTATGTTTTATGTTATCCAGAGACATTTTACTGTCCCTGCACTAAAACTATTATTATGCAATTTGGTCACAATATTATATACGAATCCATGGAGAAGTGATCAATGGGTTAACGCAATTCACCCCTATTGGACATCACATGAGTGATGTAATCGAACAATAGAATATTACTTGTGTCGAGTCGAGTTCGAAATTGAGAGATTTTATCAAATACATTGTACATATCTCGTTACCCGATAGAGCCACCTTACGTATCAGTGTGTTTAGTTCCATACCAAATATTTACTGACGTGTCACTACCATAAGATACACAGTGGCAACTCCTGTGAGTCGTACCGGGAGTGATTCTTAAGCATATTCTTCATGTCGTCCTGCTGCTACCTATATGTAGGTATCTATATATGTTGTGTTCATAACACACACATACATGTATCCGCTCAAAACATCGAAGTTTATACGATGGACATTTATAAATTGCATTATATTTATAAATTAAATTATGTATAAATTTATAAATTGTGTTATTTTTATATTTAGTAATTTATAATTAATATGTATGATGTTATTGCAATATCACTTGTAAAATAAAATTATTGTAAAATCTTTCGGATAATATTTTTAACAAACATGAATAAGAACTTATTGAACGGCTTATTAATAATAAGATAAATTTATTCCTGAATTGTTTTGTTTACAGCAATTTTTTATGTGGTTTCGTTTCTCACCAATGTCAGTTACGTGTGTGGGTGGTATACCTACACGGATTATTGCTAATATGACCGGAAACGAATCATCTACGAGTGCGGATTATTATCAATTATAATTATTGCATCGACGTAATATGAACTGATGCCAAACGGTTCACCGGTTTTAAAATTGTATTACCTACAGTTTGGCTTCATATTTTATTTGGCGCGCCATACACTCGGACGTAATCTGATTTTGTGAGCGTACATTTTATATTCCCGACAAACTTTGATGTGGTTATTATGCTATCCCTGTAAGCCATTTGCCAACCTAACTGGCAACCGAAATTATTTTAAATTGAAATTTATTACACGGTGGATCCCTCTAAGTAAAGTTTGTTCGCTATTATGGAAAATTATGGTAACTTTTAAGGCATATCGACAATCCTTTAATACTGTCTTCGAGCTGTGTATATAAAATAATATGAAGCACCGTTTAAAATGGTTTCATATGGAGCTTTGGTTACATGAGTGATGAAATTAAGATTTACATATTTACTCAAAAGTTTCGAATTGTGACTAATTTTAATCAATGCTGCAAAAACTGAGTAAGAATATCACTTCGTTATTGTCATTACAACTTACAGCAGATCAGCTCAATAAATAACGAAACTTTGGCAATTTGCATCGGCGACTCCTCCTGAGCCGCCGCGAAAATTATAAGCGTCTTCATAATTAAATTGAAACGTAAGTTATGGAGTTTAAAAAGTAAGTGCGATTCGGGCTCGGGCGCGCCTGTCACCCGCGAACTTGACGGAAATTTAATTACAGTGCGCCGGACGACGCTCGGGCCGGGTGGCGCTAGGTACAAACGGCAGCGGTTGAATAATGGACGTTCTTAGATAGATATTAATATATCCAGCCCCGCCGTCATCATCATCAGCCTATTTCCGTGCACTGCTGGATACAGGTCTTCTCAATAGTATAATGTATAATAGTGCCTAGATCTCCATGAGGTATTGTGGAAGACAATAATTGTTGTAATCCTTGTGTTTAAAACTGTATTTATGGATTGCACGACGCAAATTTTTCTAATTTAGATTTTCTAGTAGTGTCTTGGAGTCTGTATTTGTGCCCGGTGCATGGCAATAGGTTCACCACCTATTCCATATTGGGACGTAAACGTAACTGGTGAATTGTGGGAGTGTTCTACACTCCTGTGCCTACCTCTTCGGGGATAACAGGCGTGATGTTACGTACGTTTACGTCTTAATTGTTATGAGAGTTACGGAAAATGTACGATTATGTAAGAGATTTCCTAACTTAAATTTACTAGTCGTGGCTCGGAGTTTAGATATGTGCCCGAGGTATGGCAATAGGCTCACTACCTATTCCATAGTGGGACGTAAACATAACTGGTGAAACGTGGGACTGTTCTACACTCCTCTGCCTACCTTTTCGGGAATAACAGGCGTGATATTACATTATTTTTAAAAAATTTATTTAAAAATTACTTAGGTACTCGTAACTATATAAATATAACAAATATATTGTTACGACAAAAATGCACTTAATTAACTACGTTACAATAGCGGGACATGCGCTTAAAAAAACTATGTCAAATGTAACAAGGCATCTACTTACGCTCGAGCAGTCTCTACATCGCGCCTTAAAACAATTACCATGTGCGCTAATGAACGGACATTCCGCTTTTAAGCGAAGAACAATTTGCATCAGGATGTTGTAAATTGCAAAATGGCAAGACAATTGCAAAATGTAATCTCACACGTGAATGTATCTAATGTTAATAGTAGATATAGAAATCGTATTAGCGGTTACAAAGAGCGGTACATAATTTATCATAGACTATAATTATTATGAGGTAATATCCGGCAGCAGATCGGAACAGGCTGATGTTGGTGATAATTGCATGTAATGACAGTAAAACAATCACATTAAATCTAAATAGCTTTTAAATTCAGTTACATTTATTTGATTACTATAATTTTTATTTATTAACATGGCGATAGGCTCACCACCTATTCCATAGTGGGACGTTAAGGTAACTGGTGAAATGTGGGAGTGTTCTGCACTCCTCTGCCTACCTCTTCGGGGATTACAGGCGTGAAGTTACGTTTTATTTATTAACACGCAATAAATAACACACTTTAAGCTTCAACTAATCCGTTTATGATTGATAGCAGTAATTCTACGCTCAATTAAAATGTATAGCGAGCAAATAATAAGTAATTGTTAGAAACAGTAACATTTTAATTGAACTTGCAATATGCACCATTATTTGTTGACGTACGTACGAGATAGATACATATATACATACATACTAAATGTATGTGGTTTGTCAGTCCATAATTGTTCACTAAACAAGCCCGAATAGCCATAATCTACATCGGTGTTGCAATAAAGCGACTCTAGACCCACAATAAACAGTGGTTAGGGCGAGTGAGACCGGCCGCGTTGTTTTTTGCCCTCCGGTTATACTCTCATGATTTATGCTCTGCCTGCCCCGTATATGATTACCCGTTACGTGTCGGAAGTACCCCCTAATGGATATGAACGTCGTATTTAACCGGACGGCAAGTAGCGTGCGGATTTTTGTAGACGTATCGCGATGTTCAAACTCGACCGTTTTATATTCGGTCGTTTTGTACACCGCCCGCGAACAAATTGGTCCGCTTAGACCGCTCATTTTCATCGCATGATTTACTCGGTCCGACTTAACAGTAGTGTAAGCGGTCACTATTATGCTTTCTTGCTTTGGTTCGTTCGTTTAAATCGTTTTGTAAACGAATAAAATACTATTGATACTTGTAATATTGACACTTTTGTAATTTATTATTATTATATTTATTACAATGACTGTGATTTATAATATCAATAAAAATATGAAATTAAATCGATTTGTTAAAACTATTGTTTTTTGTGAAATGGCTACAAATACATATAGCAAATGAGAATTTATGATATTACAACAACGTGATATTATTTGCCGATGAAGGGTTTTTTATGGTAATATATTTCGTTTCATATCTATGTAGTGATAATATTTGACGGGCCAACAAAGGTTCAGAAATACAGCAACGGGCATCAATATAAATGAAAGGAATTATCGGATTCTACGAAGTAATAACAGCGAATATTGGACCATATTTCATTTCTGCTCTATGAGATTCCGAAAGACACGTCTATAGTGTTGGTCAATTGAGATCGATCCCTATAATACTTAGTGAACCACAAAATGAAATAGGGAAGCCCCTAAACGATGCATTCTCCTAATGTAGGTAAGAGTCAGAGTGCCCCTCTACCGACCCATCAAATTACGTGAAAGTTTTTATGAAATTATTTGTTATCCAAAAAATCCATCTCTCAATATGTACATAAATTTTTACGTTCTATGGATTATATACTAGTCAATACTTAATAAGGATTGTGATAGCAACCTTCCTATTGTTACCAACATATTCTTACTACCTGGTAATATGTAGGTACGTAGTACATAATCCGGGAGTACCTAGAGGGAAAATTTCAATGACTATATATGCTAACAATCAGTATATACTGCATTTTAAACTACCACTCGCTAAAAATTAGGGTGCTGTCAAAGTGATTATAAAACAATAAATAGATTTTTTACCTACCCACATCTTCAAATGCTGAAGAGCAAAAAATATTCTCAATAGATAATATTTACAGATATTTTTAAGTACACCTATAAAATATCAAGCATCAAACCACTCTTAAAACATATTCAATGCGACACATGAACTAAGTGTAATGTAAGTCCAGTTATCGACAAAGTCTAAGAGCATTTTACGTCGAATATGTCAACACCGATTTTCTACTTGAGAATTCCACATCAACCGTAAAAGCTTTACTTACAACTAACACGTGAGGTTATGTAGCAATAAAATATAAAATTGGTAGGAAATGTTAAAAAATAGGTATTCTAATCAAAGACAAATAGCATGTTTTTGGAGTACCTATAAATTGATAAACAAGTTTGTGTCATGGAAATCAATTAATCTTGGTTACTAAAAATTAAACTAGAACTTTGTATTACATTTATTTCAGTGTCAAAAATGTTGCGTACCCATACTCGACTATATCGCACAAGAAACTAAATAAAGGTAAAGTTCTACAAATACGTACAATAATAAGCGTGAGTGTGAGTTCCATAATAATAGCAACGTCAATTCCAACTTACCATTTACATCAAAATCAGTAGTGGGATCTGCAACAAAAGAATGAACATCAAAAACCATAAATATACTCGTATGAAGGGTAAGTGAATGAAAAAAAGCGTGTCCGATTTCTACGGCTGAGGTCGAGAATTTGCACATTTAGCACTTCGTGTCTAACCTGTAAGGTACCTGGCTTAACGATCTATTTATAATTACAACTACGATTTTTACTTTTATTAAAACGGTACTTGTTGTAGGCACATCAAAAATAAAGACATTTCCCCGTTGACTTTATTTTAAACGCATACCTAATTTAGAAATCATAAAGTTAAAAAGACTGCTTTGAAAATAGCACAAATTGATTTTTAAATGCATTTTCCGTTCTCAAACCGTTGAAAGGTCCGTACACACTCCACGTTCTCCTGTCTACGCCAAACGGCTAACCGGCTTACTGCAAAATAAATGTTGTTTAATGTTGGAGAAATCTGGAAAATATTTTCACAACATGGCCGCCGCAACGAGCTTAGTACGCTGTCTTATCGCACCGTGCTAATGGATAAAGGAATGGTCTAGACGGGAAATATGATGGTTGATGCACCTAAAAGTCACTTGCTACAACATGTTACGTTTAATACATTTTATCCTGGTCTTTGTGCCACATATTTTGAGCCGTTTATATATAATAAAGATAAAACACTAAACATTATTCGAACAAAACTATGAAAGTTAACAATATAATGTATTACAGAGCATGATTACTCCCTTATAAATATCGACAAATATTTATACCAAAATTGTGCGACTCATAATTCTAATTGAATCCTTCTCTTGGTAGAATTCAAGCCCACCAAAGAAATTAATGACATGCATATTAAAATGGTACAGAGTATAGATTATAATATGATGGGTAAAATCATCAAACAGGAGGCATATATCCAGTGGAGTTAAAACAAGATAACGATAATGGTGCTAATGATATGGCAGATAACTATTATTATTTGCCCTGTAGAGCGTTACGTGTTCGAACCCTGGCCGATCATTTACTTGAATTAACTCGGTCATCTGTTCTGGTTCTTAATTTTTCGCATATATTACGTACCGTAATGTATATTAGGTATAACTTTTATAGTACGTATTATTCGTATAATATAAAACATCCATAGTGATACTTAATATGAAACTTGCGAAGTGCATACTTCAAGCACATATGTAGGTTATGAAAGCGACAGAATAATATCACTATTCACACGTAATAAGCGCAGTGGAATAGCAGTACATTCAAAACGTTCATAGGTCTGGCGAGCCTACTAAGCTGTACTGTACACATGCATATTAACAAGCTTTGACACACATCGTGCTATGATCTACCGAAGTCTGTCGGAATTTCATGGAACAAATCATATAGATTCGTTTCAAAAAGTATCTAGCTGTACATAATTCTATAGACATAATGTTATGACCGTTAATATAAACCACAAATATAAAGATTACTAATTCATTAATTGAACTCTTCTTTGTCAAATAATGTATTTAAACATTCAAGTCTCAGTTGGTCTGTTATAAGAGATAGTAATGTAGTCAGATTTGTACGAGTATTTGCAATACAGTTGCTAGAATTCAGAGGTAGATAGTGGTATCTGCCTAAAACAGGCGCGACTAATCGGATCTATGCGCCGCGACGCGACACACGCTCCAATGATCAGACCCAAACATTAATGGAATTTAACACAATACAATTACAGGCGGCCTGTCTGAAATAGCAGAGTATTATTTGCATACAGCTTGTCGTATTCGGATCACGTATTGAAACCTCACTGTCCGAGTGTAGGTAGGTATATGATCACAGATAAATACCATTTTTCAGTTCAACGTTTAAGTTTAGGCGATTTGTTATCGTCAAACATGGTCGGAAGTGTATTGACACTATTTTTCACCACCCATTATTGAATGGGTCGTCAAAAATTTAGACACGTTTTGGCATTGTATATGCGCACCAAAACAGTTATATGGCCTGAGCCACCTAGTGTTCCGGGTTAATAATAAATAACATCTGGGAACAACTTCAAACACAGCATTCTAACCACTAAATAGGCATAGTACTATGCAAACTCAATAACTTCTAATCTACGTATGTCTACAAATTTCTAAATACATACAATTACCTATAATATAACGTAAAGTAACATCACGCCTGTTATCCCCGAAGAGGTAGGCAGAGTAGTGTAGAACACTCCCACAATTCACCAGTTACGT
>DWTO01006036.1:0-10304 GCA_018244755.1 Jemadia pseudognetus
TATCGCCATACATCGGGCACATATCCAGACTCCGAACCACTACTAGAAAATCTAAATTAGAAAATTTTGTAGTGTTCTACCCGGGAATCGAACCCGGGACCTCCCGATCGGCAGTCGCACTTGCAACCACCACGACCATCGAGGCAATCAACGAGGGATCCAACTTTCTGTTTAATTATGTTTTATCAGTACCAGACCACCGGGCTGTTAGAACAATTAAGGTAATCAAATCTGAGATGAACTAGAAGTGTAATATTACAAAAGTTTACCCAAATCTTGTTTTCAAATAAAACGACCGTTGGAATAAGTTTTAAATACTTCTGAACCGGATTGTTTGTTTCATTATATTCATTGGATTCGTTTCGTCCATAACTCTTTCAATCTCCATTGTTTCTTTGTCCAACGGTGTCGGCGGCTATTTGCATTAATCGCCTGCTTTATGAGTGTCTCCGACACCCAATGAATTTGTCACTCCACTGTCTTTGTTCTAAAGATGGCGACGTTATTCGAGCAATGTCCCATAATATAAAGATTTCATTGTCACTACGTTGAAATACCAAAATAATAAACACCCTGTAACTATAACAAGTTTAAATTAGGCTTTCTGTTTATACATTTAAGTATCATAAAATAAACGAAGATATATTTTATTCAACTTATTTAGCAGTCAGGTTAGATCAAAACAAGACAGTAGTCGTTCCATATTAAGAAGCTTTAGGTGATTGAATTAAACAGATACTTGTTAACTGTCCAATAGGCAGCCACTAAGCTGAAAATCACCAGACGCAATCTTAACACAAAACATCAAAGTACTGGATACGCCATTGCACATACAACCAACAAATTAATACACAAAAGTTGAGCAGGCTAAGCTAAAAATACAAGAATCAAAGGAGCTAGAACGACCGTACGAAGATCATTCTATTTATGTTAATGTCACGGGCGTGAGGAAGCGTTTAAATCCTCTCATTAATTATTGTCACGGCTGAGACAAAATAGATAATACATTCTCTATTTGTTACCCTCTCTATACAGCTTAAAGAGCAGGACGAAAGAAGTAACAAGGGAATAAGTAGTGCGCTAGAGAAACAGATTGATGACGAGCGCGACAAAAAATGCGTGTCCTTTAAAATTAAGGATGGATGCTTAAGGGCATTAGGTCCCAAATGAGTTTTGGAGAACGAACTCACGCACGTTGGAATAATAATAGAAAGAAGGCACATTAAATATCATTTTGTCAACATTACAAATTTATGACTCATATGTGAAGGGATGAGATATAGCAGTTATTTACAGGTTTTTATGACTCGAGATTATATGCGCTCTTGTTTATGCTTCCGCTTATTAAAAATAGTTCGATCGTTATTGTTCAGTTATAAAATAGGTTTCGTAACTTTATATTATAGCGGCAGACTGAAACGTAAACTCTAAAAATTTGTCTGAATAAATGTATTATTTTTTAATATGTTGTCACTTCAGATCGCTTACGGGGTAGCACAAAGAGCTCCAAATACAAAATATCTCTATTCCTATATATCTGACGAAGGTAGATAGGTACTTCTATTATATGAAGCACCTCGTACACGCACGCCAGTTTCGGAGACCTCGGACTTCGCCATTAGCCAGTATACCCTCTTTCTTATCTAGTTTTATATCTTATATATTATAATAACAAGCACCTTTTAATATTCTCTAATTAAGTGTTGCAACAGATTGTGTGGCCGCAGTGGCCCGACACAGGCTGCAGATGATAATGACTAAATTCAAGTGACTAATTAAATTGCAGTGAATCAAAGAATTTGCAGGTTTGTGTATCTATGATGAGGGTCCAAATGTCGATAAGCCCAAAACTGACTGCATTCTAGTTTGATCAATTTGTACCAATAAATAAATCAATACTTCGTATGAATGTTAATTTTTTGAGTATCTCCGGAAAGTGAGGCATTCGTTCGTAGATTCGCCGCCGCGTTCATTTTAAATCGAAAAATGAAAAATATTTAAGTTTCTTGTAGTTTTTCAAAATATATTTTAATGTACGTAGTAGTCAAACAAAAAGGCAACGATAAGTTAATATTTAAATTATTTTTCGAAAGACCTTTCGTTTTGTAAAACCGATTACTGGAGACAAAGAAAATAATATAGATATATACATTGAAACGTAAATACTACCTCGGTAGGCGTATTTATTAATTTCAATTATAATGATAACATGACATCAAATACGAAAACCCGCTACGAAAATACAAATTACTTTTAAATTAATTTCCCAAAAAAGAACTTTCATTTCAATAACTATTAATAGCTCCGACAAAACGAATCGTGATCTTCATAAACGTATAAAAGTTTCGAAACAGTTGTATCTTGTCATAAACTATGACCAATTAAAGTGAATTTATAACACCAAGTTATCATCGGAGTTTCTAAAAGAAACTTCAAACGCCTCATTATCATGCCACCTATTTATTTGGAACCGGTCCACGTATTGTATTCTATTAATTTTAGTTACAAACATGTCTATACTGATCCTCTTCATTGAATGGGTGGACATAAAGAAATTTTAAAGTTAAAGATCGTATTACTTGTTTTGCGCTTCTACAGTAATACAATTTATAATAATATTACCTACCAAGCCTTGTTATAAAAATAAATAGTTATTGAATAATATTATGTTTTGTAAGGTTTCTTACTGGTATATTTTAAAGAAAAGTATTTTATCAAAACCACTTCCAAGACCAGACTACCATGTTGGTCAAGTAATTGCAAGGGAATCGTTGATCGAGAAGTCTTGGGTTTGATTCCCTTGACGGTCATCATCGGGTTTTTCTAACTTTTTTTAAAGTTTTTTACTTTAGAATTCTTGTTAGTTACTCTGAATCTGGATTTATGCTCGTTATGGGGCAATAGAGTCACGCCCTATTTCATGGTAGGACATAATGCGCGAAGGTAGGTGCTATACTCCTCTGCCTACCCATTTACAAGCGTGAAATTACGAAAAACTCCTCAAACGTCATCATTTTCTTCAAGACTTATATCAGTTCTCTTTTCAACAGAATCTCCTCTCAAAATAAGAAAAGATAAACCGCCGGCTATCACGGTTGAGTCTACCAAACCATCAAATTTTATATAATTTAGAGAATGTTATACGGAAGTTAATAAGTGCAAGCTTTTTGTTAAAGAGTGAAGATATGATTCCGGAGAGACCTGTAGTCAACATCAACAGTGAACTTAAAACGACTGATGGTGATGTTGATTGAAAAATAGTAACGACATTAAATAGTGCTAGTTGTATCATTAGGGATTATCATTTGGAAATAATTTATACGAACACAGCTAGTATACAATTCGTAGCCCTAACGACATTGAATGGAGAAAATTGGTGTAATTATGACACTAACCAGATTATACCGAAAACACATTAGGCCGACATCATTCAGTGATTAACCGTGGAACGAATGAAACAAAAAGACGAGCCGCACTCACTTACCGAGTCGGCAAGATCGCAATAAATCTTCCACTACACTCATACAATCTCCTCCAGTCTCTATAGACAAGTGTTATAATTAAGTTAAATTCAGATTAGAACACACGGGCAAAGCGGTTGATGCATGGTTTTGTTTGAAATTACAATTTCATCATAAATTTAAATGTTGAAAAACTTAATATTTACTGTAATGTTCGTTAATTCAGCTGTCTTTTATTTCACTCTTGGAAACTGGTTTCCTCTCCCATTGAAAGGGCTGAATGTGCCAGGCTCTTTCTTCAAGTGGGGGTTGGCAGACTTGACACGCTTTGAAGATCATTACATTATTTAGATACTACATACTAAAATATGAGAATATTCAATAGTATCCAAATATAGATCCACAGTTAAATATAATTCAGTAAATCAACCAGCAGGCGATGAGTTCGTCATACTAGCTGAACTGTGTGTATTGCGAGGCCACAGTGAACCGTGGCTGTACACAGATGGTATTTTAGTGCGCGTGGTTAGCAAAAGAAATAAAAACAAAAACATTACTGAGCAGCAACTAATAATGCAGCTTGTGTGTACTCGATCTCACATCTGCTGTTTTTGTGAACGGTCCAGGGAAGTCGGCTAATTAACTTCGGCTACCAGACAATGAACCGCTAATTGATGACTTAGTATTATAAGTAGAGGATAACAAAATCACGTGGGAATTAGATCACGAACTTATGCAAAAACGGAAACCAAATGTGGAAAAAATTAACATTTAACTAATAGCTATTTATTCACAAGTCAATGGTAAGATTTCGTTTCAAAAAAGGAATGCATAATAAATACAGTTGTATGTAATGACAGTATTCCAATAATAGTAATACTTATTTATTTTTGACTGCCAAATTATAGTTCAAAATTTTATTGAATATCTTTTTAAGTACATACGCTTTTGGAAACAAACTGAATATTCAAATTGTATATTACAAAGATTCTCATTTCATTATTTATTACTATCTCTTCTTCTAGTTTAAAAATCATCAAAGAGATAATGACATTGAAAATGATACATGTTAAAGACGATCAAATCTTTAAACAATACAAAAGTAAATAGAAAGTCTAGCACAAGACAAAGGAACATTAGAAGCACCACAAAATTTAAGTATTCAAAATGCTTCAGTAGTATCGCCCTTCTAAGTGGCCTAATAAGGAGAAGATACAGCGTAGTACGCTTTGAATAAATTATTTCCTCTCCGAGCTAAGTGGTCACTGCAACGAGACATAATAGATGACATATCTCCTTGTGTTCTGTATAAAGTACTGTCTTCCAGCCCGATATTATTATTTAACATTGTGCGACCCGTCTCTTTGATGTGAAGAATCAAATATATCTTAATAATCGGATTGTCTGTCTGAATTTGAATCGTTAGTATAATGTTTAATTTCGTCTAGTTTCTCATCGATTTTTATATTCAACAGTAGCGGTAGGCTACGGCGCATAAATTGTTTTCAATACCGTTTTTCAAAATCTAAGTAATGTCCATTTGATCATAACTGTTTCCTGCCCTAATGCAAAAAGAAATATTTTTAATTAAATAGGAATGTACTTTGTTTATCCTACTGCTTCTACAAATATATACCTTTATATTCTAAGTCAAATTAAATAGTTTAATTCTGTGGTTAGCAAAAATCATATCTAAGTGTTATGTAAAGTAGAAATAACAAGCCAAAGCACAAAACTGATCCAAAATTCAACAGGTTACTAGAGATGTAATAAAGAAATAATTGGATTTTCTTCCGTTACATCCCAAGCGCCTTTTTAAAATCACACTCAAGTGATTTCCCTCCCCAGAGATATTTCAAGTCAGCATATTTCCATCCACCACTCCATCTCCTCGACATTCTTATTAAGGTGCTCCCTTTATTTTATTGCCAGCGTCATCGAGGTCCAATGATTTATGGGTTCGCATTCCAAACTTGAACGAATGTCGGAACCCTCAAATTTTTTGCGATCGCGGTAAGTCTGTCTGCATTTAACGCTGATTAAACTGTAAAATTACAGACGCACCGTCCTTTGACAGATGCGGCTCTGAATAATAACATTATACACACGCGCGTATTGTCCGATGTCTACCGAGCAGGCGGCGCGGTGTAAAGCATAACGTCCTTTGTTGGTAGCGAATCCACTTACATTACAAAGAATACAATGGTGATCTTTGGCAAATTGTAAAATATACACCTAATTATAGCATTGGTGCGTGGTCAGGCGTTAAGATTTTCGATCCCTAAGGTTTTGAACAGTCCTTGAGGCTTACGAAAACATTCTACAATGTAAAAAGGTTCATTGATACTCGGTATTGTGACAGGTATATGTAACGTTCGGTACTCACTTTTTGTAATGTGGGAAGAAAGTGAAGTGAGAGAATATTCATTTTGAAAGAAACAATTTGAAAAATTAATCTCAGTTACAGACAAGTCTACATTAAAATTACCGATATGAAGACAAATAGTACGTATTATTATCAATATTACTTAAATAAAGTGAAACGCAATTTATTATTAAGAAGTTCAATAATACCGTACAATACCTATTGACATAATATATTTAATTTTAACTTAAAAATGAAGTTAAATACTGTCTATTAGTAAAACACCTCAGCCACAAGTAACTTTTCTTTTTATAAACGCTTACATTATAAAAATATTATTATAAAATCTAAAAGCCAATACCAAACAAAACAAAAAGTATACGAAGGTGGTCCAAGTACGAGTCGAATGAAGAAACCGATACAATGTAATCAATAACAAATTTTATAGAACACCCATTCTTCACAACCCTAAGTAGTTAATATTATGAAATATTGCCCGGCCATCGATGAGAACAGAGCTATTGAGTTTTTTGTGTGGAAGCTTTTATTTTTTGGTGAATTTTATAAATTTTTATGAATGGCTACCCCGCCCTATTCGCGCTCGAGGGCCGATTGTTTTGTCAGAGCAACACCTGGACGCAAATAAATGCAGGCAACCGTTAGACTTTTAAAGGTAGAAATGTTGATTATTGAGTGTTAAAAATTGATTACATGATGTTCATAAAACTTTCATGACGATTGAAGATTTCTGTTTATAACTTCTAAAATTATTGAATGAAGATGTCACCGCGTTTTATCTAAAATTTTAGATTCCATAAATAATATACTCGTATTAAATTCATTCATTTCTTTGAAATGTATTGAAATATAATAATGTTACGTTATATTATTTTATTTTGGATGACAATTAACTAAACCGAACATCATATCAAAGTGATTGAAAATTTCTTTTTACAATTGTAAATTACATTTTAAACGCAATATTTTTTTTTCAATTCATATCTACTTTTAATTTAATATTTCATTCCATTTATTATTTTATTTTTTTAATACTACTGTTTCACCATTCGAACATGATGTGTACACATAGGTTAGGAATATAATCTAGTTACTCTAATTATTGCTTAATGTGTTTTAACACGTAATTGATTATATTCTGTTTTGTGTGCCATAGAAAATAAATAAATAAATTGTGAGTGAATAAGACGAATCAGGAATAAGAGTTTAGTGAAAAGGTGTAACAGATTTTCGACAACGCTTCTGGTGCAGCAGTCACTTTGTGGTCCTGCGCGCACAGATTTCCAGGTTTAATGCCAGATTAAATAGAGTCCTTAATGATTGCTACGTGTAGTTTTGGAACTATATTATTACACTGATTTTATTACTCTATGTCATCACCATAACATTAATGCTAGACATTTTTCTCACATGAGTAAATAATTATTATAAAATTTTATATATATATTGGAGTTTCCGTTTAGACGATCAAATATTGTAAACCTTAATTAATTTCATCTAGCAGTTTTTGCGCATTGAATATTCAGACACATTGATGTTAAACACTTCATACAGAAGATACAACTCATACAGAAGATATTCTTCGATAAACCGCACTGGAGCAGCATGGTACAGTATGCTCCGGTCCACCCGAATTTACGAAAGCGACGTTTACTGTTGGGGGAAAATACAGAATTTTATTACTTAATATGGTAAAAACAAAGATTTTTTAAACTCAATATATTCTTAGGGCTAAGAAATAGTTACGTTATTTAAGAGTAATTATTACTACATATTAATCGTGTTAAATTGTTCAGCTGGAACGATGCAAGTAAATAATAATCATACATTTCATCTTAAGCCAGATAGTAACACACAATCCGTACCGAAAACATAATACGTTAGTTTTTGCTATAAATCAAGTAATGAATTAATTCACTATGTTATCTACATACATTATCACAACTTAATTTGTGAACTTTTTTTATTTACGACTTGTTTGTCGTGAGCCATTAATCAAGGCTGGTTCGATCTCTGGCCGTATCTACAACGTTTAAGCCCAACGGGATTAGACGTAAATTAATTCTCAATCAACGTAAGGAGTATTCCACAATAAGAATAAAAGCACTCTTTGTTAATTGCTTTGGTAATTTACTGCAATGTACAAGACTAATGCCAGGTGTGTGAAGATGTATGACACTTGGTGGGTCTGCCTAGCCCGCAAGGTATCTGGCGTGAGATGTCATAATGCAATATTAAGTATTTCGGTTACATTTAAAAATTTAACCTGATATAACAAACAGACAGTAAGACTGTATGAAATTGCCGTAACAATTTCCAATAAGTCATTGGAAGGTGTATATCTTGGAAAAAATACAATTCGCTGTATTACTCCATCAGTTCTAACGTCTGAATAGGAAGGTCGTATCGCCGACCCATCGCAATGAACGCAGCATTAATGATTATACAAACTATTTCGTCAGTCGCATCAAAGTATATTGATTAAATTTTTTAGTATCCCATATTACCTTTCAATGTGCGTTTGATGCGTGCGTTTAAAAATCATTTCTTTATTTACGAGAACAATGTTTAATTTCTGAAATGTACTCGTAATGGTACCATTTGCGAGAAAAATTAAACAGTGGAAATTAAGAAAAAAAAATTAAAGATTGCATTTTTCCACATTAAGTACAGATATTATCATATTAGTCGACAAATTATGTCAATATTAATCGAATTTATATAATAATATATGCGATACTTCAGTGTAAACGCCTCCTTATGACAGAAATGTGTTCCTCGGCGGTACATACAGAAAAAACATGCGTCAGCGCTTGCTTAAATACTCTATGTTAATGTATTCTTCGTCCGAACCTGAATTATTAATTATAATCGTTCTGTTTTACATAATTTTCTTATTAGGTACTAGTTAAATTATTACCGGGGCTGTGTTTTAGCGGCACCGTAAATATCCGAAGAGCGTTCGGTTGATATGTTTTTAATTAAATCGTGGTTCGTTAGTTTCGTCGGAATAAGTAAATTCCACAGTAGTTGATTGGACTCTCGGACATTTTATATAACGTGTTTTATTTATTTCCTACATAACATTTTGGAGTTCGGAAGCAGTACGCTGGATGTGTAATCAATTTAGTACTTTAATCAAGTTCGAATAAATTTAGTCGATCTGTACAAGCTTTAGTTCGAACCAGATTAAAGCGAAAATTGAGGAATTGAGAAAATACACAAGAAGCTATTTCGTTTATCAGCTATTCTAGTTTAATATAAATGATTCAAATACTTTTTTTAAGGTGTCAAGAAACGCGATTGAAAAATTAATCTCTAAGCATGCTTCTCATAGTTTTTTCTTCTCTCATAGGCAACGTAAGATCACGCCTGTAATCGCAGAAAAGGTAGGCAGAGGAGTATAGAACGCTTTCACAATTCACCAGTTAATACTAGGAAATCTAAATTTGAATAATGTGATGTTACGTATGTCAGTAAAAATAAAAAGTAAACGATATATTACGTATAGTAACATATCGCTACCGCGAATGTTATGATGTGTTTTTCTAAATGTCGCCACTAAGTTTCTTATCCTGCAGAAACGAGTTATATATTTATCAAAACCAATTATGTGATCATATATTAACACTTGTTAATTTGCTTCAAATTGACCACCTGGCGAGAATATGTAAATTAATAATGTTTTAATTTGTACAGTTCACAAAAAATATTATCGCACTGTCATGTACCCGAAATTGTTATTGCTACGTTTTGTTCGTAAACAAGTGTTTATTACAGTAACAAAAGAGCAATTCTATTAAAACTTTCAGCTGGAGGTATAATGTTGGTCAAGATAACAATCCTATTTAGTGTGAATGTCAAATCGTAAAATACAATGGCAACACTCTTACCCACAGCTCGAGTGGCTCAATTATTTTTATTGTAATATCCGTACTAAACTTTACTCTTGTTAAAATTAGCATCGGAATAGTTGGTTTTGTGGTAAATATTATAACAATGGTCATCATTAATAATCCTTCTTATCGTTCCTCTGTTGGCCATGAGTCTCCGCTCAGAAGGGAAAGGGTTAAAGCTTTTCGAAGGTTATGGCTTTCCGTCATGTGTTTAAGCTTCAGACGCCTTGGATAATATTACGAAGAAGTGTTAAGTTGCGCGGGTTTTCCCACAATGTTTTCGTTGACTGTTACTGCTGTAACATCCTATATATAAAATTCTCGTGTCGCAGTGTTTGTTGCCAAAGTTCTCCGAAACGAATCGATCGATTCTCATGAAACTTTGCGTGCATATCGGGTAGGTCTGAGAATCTGTCAACTCTATCTTTCATAGCCCTAAATGTTAAGGGTGGTCATCCCTTTAATTTTTTAGACAAAATTTTTTGTTTTTTTTTTAATGACATATTTAATATGATACATTTAAAAGTGACTGTCTCGATGGTCAAGTAGTTCTAGGTTGACTGG
>DWTO01006037.1:0-10304 GCA_018244755.1 Jemadia pseudognetus
CACATACACATAAGTACATATAAAAGCAAGCCTCGTATGTCATGTTGTTTGCAAGTGCTACTGCCGATCGGGAGATCCTACTCGTAGGTTCAATTACCTGGTCTGGATTTTCTAGTATTCACTCGGAGTCTGGATACATGCCCGGTATATGGCAAAAGGCTCACCACTCATTCCATAGTGGGATGTAAGCGTAACTAGTGAAACGTGGGTGTATTCTACATTCCTCTGCCTACCTCTTCGTGAATTACAGGCGGATATTACGTTTTCGTTACGTACGTAAGCATATATTATGTACAATAATACGTAAAGCATGTATACAATTTGTGTTTTAATATAAAACTGAGCTGCTAGGATAAGACAGAATGAGTCCCGAGATAAGAAATGTCATTATAACATATCTCTGCTTAGCGCACATTCCTAACTAAACTGGTCCTTAACTATGGTTGGCGATACAATAATGGTGATGTAGTCTCTTTAACGAAGACCTAGGAAAAGGGTTATAAAGCGTTCTACCAAACATCTCCTTCAATGCATTATGGAATATTAATATTATTATGGAATTGAATAGATAAACAAACGCATAAAACAAGCGTAACGCCAGTGGAAACACGCAATCGTCTTGAAATGTGCGTATCATAGAGCTCGCTCCCTCGTGTTTGCATGCGCCGCGCACTCGCTTGTAACTAAAAGGATTATATATCAAATAGTATATAATTACAAAGAGTACGAGCTAGAAAAATGTCAACACACGAAGCCTAGGAACGATACACTGAACTAACATAGAACGGCGGCGATAAATTCGGCGCGAAAACGCGCGGATTCATCGCTGTATTTGTAAATAGCCACTTTAATATACGCGTTTGGAAACTAGTTAACCGAATAATAATACAATCAGTATACAAAAAGAAACAAGATTCTATGAACTCACAAGATTTTATGAAGTAAAAGAAAGGTTATAACCTAAAAGAAAGTTCTCGAAGCATCTTCCAAGATGGTAGCAAGTCGTATCGCCACCCTCTGTCGCTCGTATCGCTGTTGCTCAGCAGTCACTGCCCTCAGCGCCGGTGCGTGCGTACTCTGTCGGCCACGTTGCGCAAAACACACTCGGAAAATTAATCGTAATGATGTTTGTGTTGGCTTTTAATAAACGCAATGCGAGCTTGCGAACTGAATGGTGGTACATTCTCATTTTTATTCACTCATAACTGTGTGAAAATCCGTTGAAATCTTTTTAAATGATTCTTTTCATTCATTACGTCATCACAGAGTAAAAATGCAAATAGACCAACTGACAAAGATAATATACCATTCGTATTATGTGTTTTTATCGCGACAAAAAATACATACGCGATTATTAACCTATGGAAATTACCAAAACATTAAATTTTGTATACATAATTACGATGAAAACTTAAAAAATCACAATATCTCAAAATTACAGGGCTGTCATTTGTAAAAGTGTGACAGTTCAATATTTTCCCGCCGTTTTAAAGGAACTCATATCAGAAGTGAGGAGCGAATGATGGCGGGCTTTGTAAGGCAAAACAGAGTGATACCCATTGCGTGTAGCATTACGCGTTAGTAGGGCGTATGGAGAGCGGCTGTAGCTCACGCCGGTTTTTACAGCTGTCAATTTTCATCTTTTTTTTTGATATACCGCATATTCAACAGCATTTATTCTTAAAAAAATTAACAGTTACATCCACAACAGAAAGTTCTATTGAAATCATTTTATCGTAACACAATGAGGGTTTCAGTCAAAATCCGTACATTTTATCGAAACACAAATAAAAATTCGCTGTTGATCCGTACATAATAGATCCAGGGCATTGAAGGTTAAATTTAAGTGAATGAGCATAATATGTAATTACATAAATTTTCAGCCGAAGAAATGTTTTTCATTGATAAAAGTACAGTACACTTCTATTACGACAATAGAATTTTAAAAATCGTCATTACAATTACTTGTTTTATGTTACGAGAACTGTGTATTAGGCGAAATGTAGTATCCAACAGTGGAACGACTAAAGGGTTCATGAAGTTGATGATGATGTTACTGTACGGTGTGAACGCCACCCCATGTACAGAGGGTACGACAACCAACTAAGTGCTGCAGCGCGCGTTAAAACGCAATTCACACTGCTAGCGCCCTTTCATGGTTTGTTTTGTTATCTGTGAACATGCATTGATTCATTTTTTTTGTTCTGATGCTAAATTGGAAAATCGAAACGCTCCTTTATGCCAATACAAGGTTTATGGGGTGTTGAGGAGATTCATATTGTGCCCCACCCTTTTTCCTTTGTTTAATTGACATACATAGTTCATTTTCGCAATAATTAAAAAATATATATTTTTTTATTACCATAATCCTTCAGATGGAAAGTAAATGGAAATTTAATTAAACTTTAGTATGAAACAAAAAATACACGATTATTCCAGAATGAAATATTTTTTTTTATAAAAATATTGCCGCCCCCGGGTGGGCTCGAACCACCAACCTTTCGGTTAACAGCCGAACGCGCTAGCCGATTGCGCCACGGAGGCCACACGTTGTCAATAGAAAAATAATACAACAATAATCCTTTTTCTTTTGTCAAAGTACTACAAAATTTAAAATAATGTGGTCAAATTATTCTACTATGTGTATTAACTCGTGTGAAATAAAATTGCAGATACTATAAATATAAACTAAAAGTTACGTAGCGTTTTTGAACGGAAATATTCTAATTACAAGATACAGCTGCAAACATCTTTTCATATAGATATGAATGTAGATATAGCAGCAGAGTGTAGCATAGGTGTGCTGTGCTAAAAAACTGTTTAAAATTTTATTAGGTCTCATTTCAACTGCAACGATTACCCATTGAATTCCATCTTCACAGTTATTAAAGCTGGCACGACTGATTTGACAAATAATTTTGGCGGCATATGGGTGAAAATATTCATGAAGTGAAAATTTCAAAGAACTATAAGTTAATATTCTTTAAACATACACATGAACGCTATGGAAAAACATTAGCCAAGTTGTATTAATTCTATAAAACATTAGTAATATTAACTATAACAGCAAATTCAAATTCAACGGGAACAATGGATGAATGGAGTAAGCATACACACTATTAAAACCTCAAAATAAATTTAGATTAAAAAAAATTCAACGTGTCATAAATAATGAACACAGATTATTAAAATACTAAGGGAATGACTGACTGTAATTACAAAGCTTGATAAGAAATAAATGATTAGTGATGAACGATTTAATTACCAATAAATTAGGTTAAACATAATATATTTCAGTGAAGTGTTTTGCTTGAACTAAACATTTTACTGCCAATAAAAATCATCATAGAACAATACACAAATTCGTAATTGATTATTGAATAAAAAGAAGGGATACAAAAGCTGCGTTGGGTACAAACTGTCAATTTTGCAAATAAACTATGCAATCTAAATGCTCAATATTCTATTAACATTAACAACGATTCATATTAACCGTCTGTTAAACAAGGTTTAAGCTTGTCTATGTAGTGTCACGGTCACCTACTTAGTACTTAAATCGCAGTCCTATTTTTCTACATGTGCTAGGAAATAATTTTAAATCCTTTGTAGCAGGCAAATGTCTAATCTTTTTAGCTTTATTTGTTTGTATGACCTATGCTTTTTACATTAATCGATAAATAGGATAATTTGATTATTTTGTACTTTAATCTCGTAATGTTTTACAAGACCCCCTGCTCCCAAATTGCGTTACGTAATACTTTAAAAGCAACTAAAGTAAATTTTAATATTTAATAATTATTAATTATATTGTGCAATGTTTTACACAATATAATATAATAATAATAATGTACAATTACTTTAATACAATATAAAGTTTTTAGATTAGTATAATTTTAAGAGAAATGTCATATAGTACAATTTTTAATATATTACTTTAATTGTCAGTTACAATAATTAATTGTAATTAATTATTTAATATTTAAAAATAGAACAATTTTATTAAGAAACTTTGGTAATAGTTACTTCATTATTGTAAATAAGTCTTAGTATTACAATGTAACTTAGCTAATTTCCCTACTATCCAAGTTTTGTTTTTAAAACAAGAAAGTATGTTTGGACGTCAAACTGCGCAAAAGTAAAAAAATAAAGCCGTCAAATTTTGCCGTGTGCTGTTTTCATAAATTTTCGGTAAACTCAAACACCGTACAAGGTACGTTTACTATATCTTTAATGTTAAAAAGTGAACAAAGTAGTCAGCGCTACAGTATTCAATATTCATAATTTACAGTATACGTAAACATTAATTCGTTTATTGCTCACGTGTAGATCGAAGTATCTAAAGACAATATACCTCGTTTAAGCCGTGAGCAAAACTATTACTAGACATATATTGCTTATTTTTATGTTCTGTAGTAAAAATAACTTATATATTCGGACATTTAAGAACATTTAGTCACAAGCACTCATCATCGTAGCAACCATTTTTATCCAACGACACTCCCTGATCGCCTATGTTCGTGTTTTATAATTTGTTTTGACCCAACCTTAGATTGAAACGTACTTTCCTCGTTTATTATATAAGCGGCAGATTTATTACGGGGTAAGTAGAAAGCACCGAATGCCAAATATCTCTGTCCTGACAGACCTGATGCACTTTTACATTTATAAGGCTTTATAGAGACGAACTCCACTCTCGGAAACTTCTGATTAATCTGCCAACGAATGTCTGAAATTTGGTTCAGATTGGTGTATCTTGGTCTCCTTTGGTACCTGCAGCTCAATTTTCTCAAATCTGTTTTGATATTGTGTCTCTGTTTGATCCATTCCAGCATGCTTTTTCTCATTTTTACACAAACACTCTTTCAGTCATCGTTCCTTTACTAAATCTGTATTGGAATGTGATTGATAAATGTCCAGCTGCGGATTCAACTTAATGATCACATCTCAGCCATGTTTGTTTTGCTTTCACTTCTTCCTTGCATGGTGTGGGAATAAGCTTAAACCTGTATACAGCCAACAAAGCTCAGTAGCTTGGATTTCACCACATCAGTAACTTACCCAATCACCACCATCAGCCTGTTTGTCTACTGCTGGACATAGGCTTCTTGTAACAGGTTTTTGTCTGTAATCCGTATGCTGGCCATGTGGGTTGGGAATCACCGAGCACAGCTTCTCACACCACCCGTGCTGCTGCTCAATGCAAAGGCATTACATATTATTATAACTTAAGTGGTGGCTACAGGAATATTCACAGGGTACAAACACATTGGTTCATTCGAACACTTTTTGTACATCAAAATGCAGCTACCACTGCTTCGGAAAATGCCTCTCTATGAAGAAGAAGCGAGGCAAGAAAGTACATAGGTGTGCACTATTTCGTCTTTTAAAATAAGCACTTATGATAAAATTTAAGCTATATAATTTATTATGGAGCTGGAGTTACATCACACCAAGCATGTTTATCATTTAAGTAATCATTTACTTTGTAGTAACCTTTTGTACAAAGATTTACTTTAATAATAGATTTAAATTTTCTATCTGTAAGTTTAATGATGTGATTTGGTATTTTATTCATTTTGAAACTTGATGTAACCCAAACATACACTAATCATACACTATTTTTCCTGTATGAAAATTGACAACATAACCTCAGCTTCAACAGTCAGTCTCACTAACCACATAATAAGATGTCAAGTCTTGAACATCCAATTTGCATAGCCAAAGTCTGATCGTGATTTTTTAATTGTAACATGATATTTTTCATGTGTTCCCATGTATTGATAATGAGTTAGCACAGAATCCACCTTGTAATGCAATTAGTACTATGTAAGTTGTGATATAAATAGTTGATCATGTGCCTCGATTCACCAGTATATAACTGAACTTTGTGCATTGAATTATTGTGTTCTTGAGATTGTTTGAATTTACCAGTGGACCTTGTAATAGTTTGCAGTATAGGTGTAACCATTAGTTTGTTAAGGGAAGTGTTACTTTTTATGTGAGGCGTAAGACTTTTCATTGTTCCTAGTCAATATGAATGTAAGTTAATTTCATCAGTATTAGGAATGTAAAAATTAATATAGCAGTGATATAGCCTTGTGGTTCATAATGTAGCCTCACATTTCAGGTGTGGGACGTTGATATTGTGACATGTACCTATTTGTATTAAATGTGTGTTTTTAATAATTATTATAACAGTGAAGGAAGACATTGTGTAGAAACCTCCATACCCTTCTCCTGGAGTCCTTGTTCTGAGACCTGTGCCCAAAAATGAAATAATAAGACCATTGATCATGATGATTATGTCAATGGATAGGTAAATATTTTTGATTGTTGTCCAGATGTCTGGCCGCGAAGGAGGCAAGAAGAAGCCGCTAAAGGCGCCAAAGAAGGAAAGCAAAGACCTAGATGAGCATGATGTGGCACATAAGCAAAAACTCAAGGAACAACAGAAGGCTTTATCGGTAATATATGTTATACATAATTCTTTGTTATGTAATTAAGGTAGATGCAGCAGTGATAGCCTAGTGGTTTGAAATTAGTCCTCTCACTCCGGGAGTACAGGTTCAAATCCTACCGCACACCTCTTAAAAGTCATCATCATCAGCCTATCTCAGTCCTGCTGGACATAGGCTTCACCCAAAGAACGCCACCACGCCCTGTCTTAAAAATGTGTTTTAAATTTAAATATCACTTGCTGTTGGATTTGTGCCCGGTGCATGACAATAGGCTCACTACCTATTCCATACGGGACGTAAAAGCAACTGGTGAAATGTGGGAGTGTACTATACTCCTATGCCTACCTCTTCGAGGCTAACAGGCGTGATGTTACGTAAGGTAGATAAATGTACCCAATAATTAAACGATTACTACCTGTCATGTACTCATCCCTTATTTTCCACATTCCTACAAACACAAAAGTATATTGTGATCGGTATTCTTGAGCATTTTACCCCTATTCTAATTATTTACCTTACTTCAAAACCCTTTCACAATATATAATGAATGAAAGAACCTCAATGTTTCATAAGTAGAACAATCTGTATGAATATTCGTCAAATTCATTCTCCCGCCAGATCTGACTGATAAGTTATCGTTTAAAATTGACATGTAACTTTTATTTTTTCAGGAGGCAAAGGCCAAGGCTTCACAAAAAGGACCTCTTACGCAAGGCGGCATAAAGAAATCTGGCAAGAAGTGACAAAGCAGTCTTTTTTATTAATTTATTTAGGCATTATTAATTGTAATATAGAAAACCAGATCTTCGTTAATTCAATGAATAATTTGGCGCTATTAAAAATACCTTTAATATATCTTAAGTTGTTAGTGCAATGTAAACATTCAAACAACACCCTGCACTGCCAAACGGGCTATACCGATATTTGTAATTTGCATTTTTCATGTTTACATAAATATTTATAACTAATAAACGATAATTTAATTACTACGTTTACTTTTTTACGTGTTACTGTAGTTACTAATAGGCTGTATGTAAAATTTGGTCATCACCTTATTAAAAAAAACCATTTCCCTCCATTTTCACTATTTCACTACACAGTTCGCAACAAGCATAGACGCGAAGTATATATTTCAACAGTAGTAACAAAAATATTACGAAAACTAGAAATTTTTGAAAACTGTCAGGTAATTATGTATTATTTAGATTTTGTAAAGTATTATTAAAATAGTATTTTCCTAAATAAAAGCGAGGATGCCTAGAAGAGGAATATTAGTCTTCATTGCATGTACTGCGAGAAGCAGTAAATAAAATAATTATGTACTTATTCATATATTGTTTCGAGCTGTACCCGCTTTAGTGTATTTAGCGACAGTGTTTACTCTATTACGACCTGGTTTAAAAATTATAATTTACATACTTGGAACACAGTATTTGGTATACATACTGTCACAATATATACTTAACACACCGCCTAAACGGTTTTCGTTATCCTCGGCGCTGACTATCAGCATCCATTCGGGTTATATATATATTAACAAGAATCATCCAACTCTGGCCAATAGTTAGAAATTTCCGATACCGATACGCTTGTATGAAACGATTGATGCACGTGAAAAAAGCATGACAATACTGTAAAGGTAGAGTTATTTGGCAGTCTGTTCTCTACCCAGTACACGGGACCTGGTGTGATTATATAATGAAATATGTTAACATACTAGATATCTATATAATATACTTGTAAATGGTTTTTAGACATTTACAGAAGTACCAACTTTACACACAAAGCGCTTATTTTTGGGTGCATAAAACTTAACATAAATCTTGGTTTTGTTTTAGTATGGACATTAACTTACAAAAAATTTTAGAATCGCCTGACAATGATGCCATATATCAATTTGATTATTTCGATAATATTGTCTTTTGCCATAAAGAATGCCACACCAATAAAATTAATAACACCCTTTTCAACCATGTCGATGAAACCTTATGTTTCAATAAAAGAGTATGTCCAGAAGAAATTAATAATTCTCTCATTAATACAGATTTATCAGAGGAAAAATCTAGCACTAACATTAAAATTGATATTTATAATACTAATGACGATTGTTTCATAATTGAAAATGAACTTATTCAAATGAATTCGGTGGCCCTGGAAGTAGATTCGAAAGTAAATTTAAATGAAGATGCGAAAATCGTAATGGACGAAAATGTTTCGGAAGCAAGTTACTTACGCAATAATTTTAATTTTTCGGATAAAACCTTTTCTGATGTAGACGATTTCGATAAGTTCCAAAAAAGTAAAGCCCATAAAAGTGAATTTGGCAATACCACTGAGATTCCATTACTAACACAAACTGAAACAGAAAACTTATTAAATAATACTAACATAAGAGATGACATGGAAATGTTAATAAGTAGTACGGTAAATGAAAACTCGAAAACCCCGTTACCTATACTAACTTTGAGAGACATTGACGAAATTATAAATGATAACGAATCAGATGAAAGTCGCACAACAATTAACGACCATAATTATGCTGTGGTTTTATCTCGTGATGATTTCAAGGAATTGACTATTATATCTGAAAATAAATATAATGGCCAAGGACAAATGATTGTTAATACAGTTACCGAAAACAATGAATTACATTCGTTAAATAATACTGATCCCGATGCTATACATGAAACAAATGTAATGTTAGGCGAGCAAAGTGTTTCTGAGAAAATTAATAAACAATTTGACGAAATGTCAGGTAACAAAAAATATGATATGGTAAAAAATAATAAAACAGTTAATTTACATAGTTCAGCTGTGGAAGAACACAAGTTACTCACAAAGGCTACTGATTTGAAAGTTGATAAAAGAGAGGAAATATTAATGGAAAACGAAAACGATGTAGAATATTCAGATTGTGAAGGATACCATTCGTCCGATTTTGAATTTATAGATGAAACTGAAGCGTACACGGAAGGAATAGTACTAAAATCTAATGAAAAAGCTGATAGTTTTAAATTCAAGGGACCACAAGTTGTTTCAAATACACGTCAACACTGTAGTACAAACTATAGGCGATACTTCGATCGTACAGATTCTAATGAACGGTTTATTTTAAATAGAACCTTTGACTTAGAAAATGAAAGACACTGTAGGAGTAACCACGTGATTCCTCAAGATGAAAATTACTTGGAACTTTTTGTCCAGCCGTGGACTACGTATAATTATGAAGTGGAACATAAATCCTTTCACTCCAGTAAAACAATGGATGTGGAAGTTGACAATATCGGCTTCAATGTAAGCATGTTACAACAACTGCACGAAGAAAATAAAGTTGACCCTGTTTGTATGTATTCATTCTTTATATTATGTATATTCAATAAAAATCCAGTAAGCCAATAATAGTGTTGTTGACTGCAAATCAACATTACTATATAACATAGAAATAACGTTGCACTTGCGAGAAATGGCCCTCCCTTCCATCTGGCTCCGCGCACCAATGCCTACCGCTATGGCCTTCAATGAGGAAGGGTCATTCTTACTATTACCTTATCAAAGCGTTGTGCCCAATTGACTTTAGTAAGTTAAAATAATTTCCACCGCTAAGCGCTAGTCTGTCAAGTGTTAGATTGGAAGTGTTAGAACTTAGAATAGTTTGCATGCCAGCTTTCCTCGTCTGCAGGATAAAGGAAGCAGTGCATGTATTTAATACCAGAACTTATCCTATCATGACAATATCTTCTTTCAGTTGAACAAGAGGCAAAAGAAACTGCTAAAAAAATTATCTCGATGTATCCTGTGCAGAATAGAAAACGCAGGCGAAGATTGTAGATAATTGGTTTTTATTAT
>DWTO01006038.1:0-10304 GCA_018244755.1 Jemadia pseudognetus
AGAGCTATTTGGCACTCGGTGCTCTCTGCCTACCCCGCAAGGGACCCGGCGTGATGATATGTATGTATGTATGTACTTATTTTAAAAGATGCAGTAGCATACCTATGGGGTTTATTTCACTGCTTCTTCTCTATGGCGATGTCTTTTCCGAAGCGGTGGTACTTTCATGTTCATGTACAAAAAAGTGTTCTAACTTCACGCCTGTACACCCCGAAGAGGTAGGCAGAGGAATGCAGAACATTCCCATGTTTCACCAGTTATTAAAACAGCTTCAGTTTCAAAAATAAAATATATATTTTAATGAATTTATAGTACTGTATGTATACTTTCCCTGCTTCTGGTATACATTAAGAATGAATAAATTAGAGGCAACACCAACATCATAGGATTACAAAACAAATAAGAACAGAAATTTATATCATGTTCTTTTACTCGTAGATTGTTTAGATGGTTTACCTGACTATTAACAAATTGTCTTTGTTTCAAATAGGTTCCCCACTACTTATATAAAAGAGACATAAATTTATTGGAGAGTACCCATGATTAACAATTTATACTTTTTCATTTGTTCACAGATCATCAATATTTAACGACAATATCCACACATTTGGTGATTTACTTATAAAGACATCAGATGGAAGATCTAAATCACTAACAAAAATGCTCAGGACAAGTGGGTTTGCCACATATGACGCCTGTTTATTTCACCAATATCTTAGCGAAGGAAAAATAATAACGAAACTAGATAATGCTTCCACTCAAGAAGTAGTACATCAACTGGAAAAATGTTACAGGAATAACAATGAACCAACACAATACTGGGATACACCTATCAAAATACACACGTCCGTATCCAGAGCCTCTTTGGATATTGAGGATGCTCTCACAACAACAAATTTTAGTAGACATGATAAGTTTGTGAAAATATTATTGGAAAATAAAAGGAAAGACTTAGAACTTTGCAAGGGTGTTGATGAGCGATCAGTAGGCAGAGGCACAACCAGGAAGATACACTACAAAAAAGTACTAACTCCTGTTGAGAAAAAATTAGAGCTTATGAATGCAAAGAAAATTAAGTTTGTTCCGGAATCTCTTGACAGTCTTGGGATTCAAGACCAGGAAAATACTTCAGAAGAGACTAAGCCATTTTTAGAAACAACACTGTATCCAGAGAAAATCTCTAATAAAACAGACGCACATAAGGCACAAATATTGAAAAAAATTATGTGTAAGACTGGTAAAAAAATGTCAAAACAAGAACAATTAGTTAAAAGACTTCTAAATGAATCGAGGCGTAAATCTGATTCAAAACAGCGATTGTTTGAAAGATCTGTGTCGAAATCTTCAAGCCCATCTTTACTTTCAAATAAATTTGAAGAGTCTACTTCTGAAACCTTTATTTTCAATGATAAAGATATTTCTAAAGAAGTTACAAAGGAAGACAAACAATCAAATTTCGAATCAACTCAAGGAATATCAGTTAAATCTGAAATTTGTTCCTCTACTTCTGAACATGAAAAAAGCCCGAAAAAAGTAACAAATGAATTTGTACAATTGAATTTGGTAACTGTTCAAGAAAATTTTGGTAAACCTGCTAAATCAGAAATTAAAACTTCTATTTCTGATCATATTGAAATACCAGAAACGAATGCAAATCAAATTCAAAACTTAAATTGTGGATCTACTCAAGAAACGTTCGTTAAGCGTGGCAAATCTGAAATACATATTTCTGACCATAATGAAATTTTAAAAAATGATATGAGTAAAATCAAGCAATTCAATATCATGTCTGGTACAAAAGAATTAGCTATGGATGTTAAAGCGGTCACTTCTGCAAATGGTGCTTCTGCTTCAGAAAATGGAATGGTTCTAAAGAAACCATCGAATTTGGTAGCCAAACATGAAAAATTTCTTAAACTTGGAAAATCACAACCTTCCAGCTCTGATTTTAAACACAAAGAAAAACCAACAGGTACAGACGAAATGACACTATCAAATTCGGTATCTGGTCAAGAAAAAACAGAATTCACGCTTGAAGATTCCAATTTTAAATTGGATAAAAAAAAATTAAAGAACTTGTCTGACATCAAACAATCAAGTTCTGCTTCAATAAGTGGAAGTGTAGTTAATAGCGCACAACCAAAAGCTACTACATCTACAGCGAGCAAAAAAGAGACTCCAAACAATATTACAAACGAAAAGAAGGCAAAATCTATTTCTGATAAAAATCATCTAGGAAAATCTGCTAAACCTGAAAGCTCTTCTTCAGAACCAAATCACACAGTTAAAAAAGGGGTGGTTCAGGCCAAAGGCAAGTTAAATTCTAAAGGGAAAGTAGCTAAAAAAGATTTGAAATCTGAAGTTCTGGCAACACCAGTAGAACCCCACCAGAGTAACTTTCAACAATGTAATGGAGCAGAGATTCATGACTCACAACCCAATCAGCTTACAAACCAAACTACAAAGCAAGGACAAGAAGTTGTAAACTTACCAAAATCTACAAAAAACCCAATAGAGCGGACACCAGCTACTGAAGATAAATCATCGTCAAAAATTAATAAACATAAATTAGAAGGATCAAAACATGGTAATATAATAAAAAAAGCTATGGCAAAATGTGGTGAAGAAGGAGTACCTAAAGATACTTTAGACTTCTTGTTGAAATATAAACGAAAGTCTAACAGTGAAGTTAACGAACATAAGAAGAAGAACAAAGTCCAATCCACATGTTCCGAAAAAAAAGTGCCGGCAGCTCCGAAACGTAAGTTTTTCAGATATTCCCAGGCACTTTATGTGTAGGTGGACACTAAATAATAATGATTTAAACTTAAATTCTACAAGTAACGTTACGTCTGCACTGAATCTGATACTTTGAATGGTCTGAAACGATTAAAACGTTTTTGACGACTTTTTGTATTTAGATAGCGCGTAAAAAATGCATTTATATTTTATATAATGGAATCTGTTGAGTAAAATAATGTTGACATATAACTAATCTATACAACATAAGCTATTCAAGAACAGTTGACGCTTTATAATGTAAACTAATGAAGAACAGAAGGCGCTGCTTTACAATGTAAGCCATAAGGTTAAAAATGTAAGCTATAGCGTTAATAAACTTATCCTATTAACCAATAGCAGTTTCGTAACAATTTAGTACCAATTATGCTCAAAAAAGAATGACAGTTTTAAAATAAAATTTGTTGGGAAATTTAAAAAAGTATAGATTTGAATACCTACTTACAAATAATTTGTGATGTGTGTTGTTAACCTATGGTTAACTATGCCTGTACCTATGCCCACAAAACGCAAACTATTTGACTTTAATATCATTCGGTCGCCTGGCTAGTTAATATTTGTATACCAGTTGAGCAAGCAAGTACAATACTGAAATGTGCAGCCAATTCATAAAAAGTTAACTGGATGAATAAATGAAATGGAAATTTTTGGATTTCAATAAAATAACTTAGAATTTCTGTTGGCTGAATTTTAAATTTAATGATATCCATTTTTCTTACAGAAAAGAAATCAAAGAAGAAAGTTAAGAAAGGTAATGTGAAAAAAGGAACTAAAACAGCATTTGGACCTCCAGGAATTGACCTAACAAAGTTAAATTGTAGAGTCCCGCCCATACACTTATATGACGAAGAAAATTTGAATGGTAAAAACGGGGATGGATCTTCTAAACGTAATAATGGTGATTCTGATTTTACGACCAACGTTGAAGTTAATGACAAAGAGCCTATAACAAGTCACGAGAACAAACATACCAGACATAGACATGATAAGAAAGATACATCATCAAGCTCGTCACTATGGGAGAAGAGATTGAAAATGCATAAAGAAATGGCTAAAAGTAAGAGAAGCGCAACTTACATTTCCGATACAATAAACAAGGAAACCTCGAATCAAGAAGATAAAACTCCACCAAAGAGTTTTAAGCCTACAACCGAGGATGATACCACTGATGAAAGTATTTCTGACGTCATGGAAGCTATGAATAAATCAGAGAATACTAATACTCCCGCTGAAGACACAGGTAAAGAAATAGTAAATACATGTACAGAGTTAACTACTGTAAATGCGAACCCATTTCAGAATTTTGACTTGAATGTTTCTGTGTTTGTAGATAATTTGGTCACACCAATTATGATGGTTCATTCCAAAATGAATAAGCGTTTCGTACCGACCAGTCTTTATCGAGATATAAATTTTAGTGACCATATTCGCTTGGTACTTAGAAATATGCATATTTGTCGGCCCATGATGATGCAAACCATCACATGGTCGTCCATTCTTAGAGGTTATAGTGTCTTCATGATCGGATCCGCTTCAAGCGGTAAGACTATGGGTTATTTGCCGGCCTTATGTCGTTTGGTTACTGATAGCAGTGAGGTAGACTCTGACGGTGATAGCGTAGGTCCGATTGGCATCATAGTTTGTGCGACGTCGCAATCTGTATCCGAAATAGAAAGGATTGCAAAAATGTTAGTTGGATGTAGTGAGAAAGTTGTTTCATGTTATTTCGGTCATGATGAAACTGCCGTTGCTACTACTTTGCTTAACGGATGCGATATATTGATAAGCACAGCACCTTCGCTAGTACGTTTATTACAAGTACCAGAATTCGGTGTGGACTTGCGCCGCCTTGCTACCTTCGTCTTGGACGACTGTGAGCGCTTGTCTGAAGTGTACGTCAATGAATTAAAATTTTGCTTGCACAAAGTGAAAGAAATGTTAAAAGTGCGAGTAAACAAAGAATTGAAGGTGCAATATATTGTTGCATCACGAATATGGTGCGAGTTTATGGAACCTCTGGCTAAGAAGGCACCTGATACGGTTGTTTGCATTGGTGCTTTCCAAGAGTGTGTACTATATGCAAGGGCCAACATGACTGTGAGTTATGTTAAGAAAGACAAAAAACTGAAACTTTTAATGGAGTTTCTAGAAAACGTGGATCCTTCAAAAAGAACCGTCGTGGTTTGCGATTCAGACGTGGAAGTAGATTTTCTAAATAGAACTATACAGGCAGCTAAATATTTCGTCTTTGCTTCAAATAGCAAAATGACAGTGCAAGATTTATACAATTTGAGTATGTTATGGCGAGAATTCAGAGAACCCATGACAGCTCCTGTGCTTATATGCCGTGACAGCAACTTGTACCACATGAATATTGTGAATGCTCACTATTTGGTGCAGTATTCGATGCCAACGCTGTATTCGACATTCTGTAGACGATTCGCAACTCTCAATGAAAGTTATCCATCGATTTTTAAAACGGACAATCAGGCTGTTAAAATATTGATTCTTTTGGAAGATGGCAACGTCGAACAATTTCCGAAAATAATAAATTTCGTTAAACGTTGCAGAAATAATATTCCTGAGTTCATTGATGGTATCTGTGCAACGGTAATGGCTAAAAATGATGTCATAAAAGCTGAGAATTTTTCCCCGCTTTGTTGTACATTTTTGAGTTTGGGAGATTGTCCAGACTTGTATAACTGTAGAAGTCGACACACCGTTCATAAAGATTATGACAAACCGAAAGAATGGATGCCCACATCAGGGGTAGTTACATTCAAAATTCTTCATTACCACACTGCTACTCTATATTCAGCAAGACTTATCGCAAATTTTGATATCGGCACCTATTTAAAATATCCACCCGCATACAGCAGTATATCAATGAAATTGGGAGTCCATTTTTCGAGTTCGACAAATAGAATTATGCTTGGCATTCCAAAAGTTGGAGATATATGTGCAGTCTCCTTGAGTAGCCATTTGTTTGTAAGATGTCAAGTTATAAAAATATTAAGTAAATATGAGGGAGGTAATCCTAAAAACATTCTGATCAAAATGATTGATGAAGAATTAATTGATACGACGACAGATACGAATTTGTACTATTTGCCAGATGAACTAAAAGATGTAGACACGTACGTTGTACATATCAGACTCGCGAATGTTCAACCCAGAGACAAGGATATTGTGTTCTCTGAGCTTGCACGAAATCAGTTAAAGAAGAGTGTAGTCGAAAACGATAATATATATATGAGAGGACAAATTGCTTTGACTATAGGCAACTGCATATTTGTCGACACACTAGAGGCATGTAAAGATCTGAAGTCCTTAAACCAAACTGTTGTTATATATAACGTGAAACGCGAGCTCCTTGAAAAGCACGCGGAAGTAAATCCAGATCACATATCCAAACTTGAGGAACTTTGTCGGAGTGCCGAATTAGAAATTAAATGTGTAGAAAATACGGAAATCGAAATTGCAAAATCAGTAAATGACGTATCCCACATAAGATGGGCCTTCTTGGATCGTGATATGACTACGGTTTATTTCGGATGTGCTGAAGATCCTGATACGCTCTTTGTACGACTTACGAAGTTCGAAGACTGTATGAAGATATTAATTAAAGATATTCAAAGCTACGTAGCTAGTAACAACACTAAAATAGAAGAGTTTAAGAAGAACCATATTGTTTTGGCTCAATATCCCGATGATTTGATGTATAGAAGAGCTAGAATTGATGACATAAGTGATGTAAAGATTAAGTGCTTTTTTGTAGATCAAGGAGAATGGCTGTGGTTGACTAAAGATAAATTTATCCCCATTGAAGATTCGCTTATAACTCAACTACCTTTCCAAGCGATTGAGTGTCGTTTAGTAGGAATAAAACCGCCGGGTGATCAGTGGACGAATTTCTCCATAAATTGGCTGTTCGATAAATGTTTCGAAAGTAATTATGGTGGTTTGAAACAGCTATTTGTGAAGTATTTCACTAAAGAATCAGCACTGTTTACTGGCGGGCATAGGTACGGCATTGTTCTAATAGATACATATGGTGACGACGACCTTATTATTAATCAAGCGATGATAGATTTAAATTTGGCAAAAGAGGCGGAAGATGAAGTAAAATATCTGGATTTCGTCAAACCTAAATTAGAGGGTGAGGGCGAATCAAATGAAGAAGGCGGAGTGGAAGAGAACGAGAACTGGGAGAAAGAATCAAAATATTCGGCAAACTCTAATTCGAGTGCTCGTTATTTACCAGTGTCAAATATTTTATTACCAAGACCGATACGGTCGATGCCCTTAGTAGGAAGTGACGATGATTCAGATAAGTGGCAGGTGAATATGTCTGACGACTTGGTGGACATGTTTAAACCAATGTTTGAAGGTGCGACACGTAACAGACCACCTCATGTAACCTTAGCACATGGTGAAACTGATGTTGGACGTAGATCTGAACCAGTCGACGTAGCTTGTATCGCCAATAACATAGAGAAAGCTACACGCCATTTTCAACTTGTAACCGTAAACCCTAACGCAACAAACGATTTAGATTCAGATGATTTATCATCGCCAGAACTGGCATTGTCTCCGCGTGGTTTAGGAAAAGCACAACCGACCGAGGAACCAACCGTCGAGCCGTGTCAATTGAGGAAACCAAAACTCATCTGGAGACAGACTCGGACTAGTGTGATGATAAAAATACACCTGATTGGCGTTGAAACATATGATATGGAAATACGCGATAGAGAATTGAAGTTCGTCGCAGCATTGAATAACACAAATTATGGCTTTGAATTGGAATTATACGGAGTCATCGACAGAAAGACCGCGTCCCACTCCAACAGGGGTCAGTATATACTTGTGAAGTTCAACAAATTGTTATCCAGGAACTGGTTGACACTGATAAAGGACGGTGGGATCCGTAAGTGGATTGTGTACGACGTAGACTCCATCGACACGTCCACGGATGAGGAGGAGGAGCGCGATGAGAATCTTGTCAACATCGTAAGGAGCATGCGCAAGGAAGCGGACTCGGACACGGAGGAGGACGAGCTGGAGGATGACGTCAAATTCGGATATAAAAATGATTAAGTTTTTATTATAGAGGTTCCTTTAATACATCAATATGAACAAAAGTAATTTTTTTTAATACTATAGCGAAATCAGAGAGTTGACGGATGGTAAGGATATGCGAGTGTAAGTGATTTTAATATGAAACCAATAGAAACGTTTTAAAGACGAGCCCTTTAAAACGTTTTCTTTGTGGTCATATGGTTGGAATTCATCATTTAAGTTTGTTAGTTGCGATATTTTTGAGGTGAGTAAGATTCGTATGTTAGTTGACGTCAGTCAATGAACTTGCCAAATAACCACGTGGACACAAGACAAAAGTTGCTTTCGAAAAAACACGAGAATTTTTACGTTGTAGCCATTTGTGGTGCGCTGTCTATATATTTTATCATAGCTAGTCATTTAATTAAGCTGTTTAGTACTGTCAAGTGAATCGCAAAACAATATATTAGTACAGAGGCAGATGTGTGCCAAATCCAATCGAATAAATCGGAAGAAAACGGGTGGAACGATAATAAAGAAACTTCAAATAAGCGAATTGTAGGAAGAGAATCTCAAATTGCTATACACGTCGTATCGAGATGTGATGATCAGCAAATTCTTCATCATCGACGTATCTATCATTCGTGTTGATGATTAAAAGAACCCCTTTCCTTTTACGATTATTTCTTGTAATATACATATATTTGCGTCCACGATTTGTTGTTTCACCGCGTACCGTAATTTTTTTTAACAATAAATAGTGTTACTGAATCGCTTATTCACGTTGGCTTGTCAGTCTTATAATCGTCGAGGGTGATACATAGTTGCCATCATATATTTTTCAACTATAATTTATAAGCTTTTTAATAATTCTTTACTTTCGTCTTGAATCTCCTGATTGTCATTGTAACAATATAGTTTAGAATAAACTTTTTATTCAGTAAACCTGTTATCACCATTTCATACGATTCTTATCACACTCGCAACGGTAGATTTAACATTTATCCATGAAAATTATTTCTATATTACATCTACACACACATAAACTTTTATTTGTTTGTAGTTGAAGAAAAAATTTGAATTATGCACACGATAGGTAGATACTAAGTTTGATGAACCGGTGTATCAGTTCAGTGGATGTTATTATAATCTAGTTTTTAACTTGTATGTCATTGTGTGTGTTTTAAATATCTCTATGTGTCTAATATTAAAAAAACCGTTACAGTATTAAATTGTTAAGTGTAAGTTCGTTTTCTATAGCTATATTTTTGTGATTTACAATGAAATTTTATACTAGCGAATTATTGTCGTGTCCAAGACTGGAACGGGGCTCCATTCGCGTTGTATTTCCATGTCAAATATTATTTCGTTAGTATTATTCATTTCACTCAAGCTTCTCCATCGCGCAAACTATTCTCGTGTATGACTGTTCTAAGTCAGTTTCGAATATGGTCAGGTCTGTCTTTCTAACTACCAACTTGATTGCAACAACATTTTGTAAAGCAAACATTGCATTGCAATCTATCGCCATCCCGTTCGGTACAAACACGGTCAATAGTCGCTTGTGTATAAATATATTTTCAAAATCTATAACTAGAGACTTACACTTACATAGATATATGGTAGATGTACAAATTAAGGTTATTTTATCTCCTCCTTACTGTATCATTTTAATGAGGAATAGTTTTTTTTTACTACTTACACTACTATTGTACCATTCAATATTTTGTGAGTTACACATGATTTGATTATGTACCGGTTTAGCTCAGTTAGGTATTTTCGAGATAGCTGCTATTAATTTGGGATCTAACCGAGATCTTACATGAATTCTCACCGATTGCACGGAAGTTTCGGCAGAGTCTCGAGGATCGGAGCCAGGCTTACTATCCCATTAAAACATACGTGAGGTATATAATTCAGTTAAAACAAAGTTTTCGGCATCGTATGCCCACATTAGTATTAGCACGTTCAGAAAAAAATTATTGCTGACACTGAATAATTTCATAGACTTGAGACTCCAAAATTATTATGCTTTTAAATATGCCCTGAATACCCATTTTCGCCTTCAAAGTTTTAGTGATCAGATGTGATTTTTTTCGTTTTTGTTATCTACCGTTAAACAAACCGTATTTACTTTTCGCGCTTTCAAACTATTGTATGTATTATGATCGGTGTTTAGAATTTATCGATGTTTAGATTTAAGGGATGGAAAAGAAAAAACTAAAGGTTCGGCGTATTTTGTTTTGTGTTGGAAATTAGGATGGAGTGATTTTTGAGACTTCACCATCACTCGCTTGTCACTTCGTTCTTCTTCTTTTCGAGTCGATGGCTCATCGTGAGTGATCAGCCATCATGGTGGAAGGATTAGTCGCAATGTTCAGGGAGCGCCGGGCAGTGTGTGTTCATGCTTCTCAGACATAGTCGCCGGTCGGGGAGGCTCCTTTCAT
>DWTO01006039.1:0-10304 GCA_018244755.1 Jemadia pseudognetus
GCTCGCGCAAGTCGCTGGCGCTGCAGCCCGTGCTGCTGGTGCGGCCGCACGCGCCGCACGCGCCGCACGCGCCGCACGCGCAGCACGCGCCGCTCGACCTCGACGCCTACTCGCACTACTCGGGCCGCACGGCGCGCTCCAAGCACGGCATCTACGCCAACACCATGCACAACTACCAATTGTAATATATATTGTAAACTCCGAACTGTTTTTCCTGTGTTTTAACAGATGGCGCTGAATTCAATAAAAGAACATTACGATATGCTTATGACCGTCTGATGATACTTTTCTAAACTTCTTCGATGCTTAAAATTTTTTGTACTTTTGAATATGTATTCCTATTTTGTTTTGTTATTCACCTGAGTTCAAAGAAAATAAATTCCAAAGTAGTTTTTGAACTATTTTATGTAATATACGTACGTTAATGCTAAAAATATTTACTCTATATTTTTCTAGAAATGTAACTTGTAAGCAATTTACCTGATATAACTTTAAATGTAAAATATCCTCTAATATTATTGTATAGATTACTGTAAATATAAGTGCGGTAAGAGCGCCATTAGCGTGAATTATAATATTACAAAATTCGTCCATTACATTTAAGATTGCAATGATTGTACAACGATATAAATTTTGCCTTAGAGATATTTTCGTTAAATAAAGTATTTTCTAATAAACTCACTCTATTTACTTTTTATTATGTTAATTCCTTCTACAGATACACCTAAAATATTAGCAAATGTAAATAAATATGTTGAAACATTTGCATAAACGAATAATTGCAGTAGAAATTAAAAACAAAAGTTGCTAAGTATCATTTATTAAATGTCCACAGCATAGTGTTCGTGAAACCATGGTTCTCCAAGGAGCTTTCTTTGGAAAGAGGATATTTAGCTAGAAGGGTCATTTGACTTTTTCTTTTATCCGTCAAACCATGCCTGCCAGGGTCGCCTATTAAAATCTGAAAAGCGACATATATGTACGTAAAACTTTAACTTTGTCTAATGGTTTATAATTCAGTCTCTTTTGCCGAAGGATCTGGATTTCAACGTAATATAACGCCTGTAATCCTTGAAGAGAGAGGGAGAGGAACGTAAAACATTCCTACGTTTCACTAGTTATGTTTATGTCCCATTATCGAATAGGCGGTGAGCCTATTGTCATACACCGGGCACATATCCAGACTCCGAGCCACTACCAGAAAATTGAAATTAGAAAAATATGGTAGTGCCCGACCCGGAATTTTAACCCAGGACCTCCCGTTCGGCAGTCGCATTTGCAACCAAGACGACCAACGAGAGTCAGTGATTGAATTTGTGGATTTCAATTTGATCTCCTAACCGTTCAGTAAGGTATGTAACATCTGACAAATGATGACAGAAGACCGACGTGGAAGTGCATCCATCCTCGTTCGCAAATACATTTATAAGTGTGAGGTTCAAATTATTGGGCTGTTGAAGACATATTTACCAGTCTGCCCTCGGCTGCCAAACTATGAAGCCAATTGAACAATACTTCAGCAAACTCTTCGTTATAAAACATGTCTCCTATTAATATTGTATCGAAGTTAATACACTTTACTCCAATGAAATTTCTTCTATCTGTATTAACATGGCTTTTATTAATTTTACTATTTATTTTTGTTACAAGTATTGCATCTGAAAGTAAAGAAAAATTTGCCATGAGATACTGTTGGGGATGTAGCTCAGTGGTAGAGCGTTCGCTTTGCATGTGAAAGGTCCCGGGTTCGATCCCCGGCATCTCCAATTTCCTTTTTTTCTAATGAAATTTAAAATGTAATAAATTTAACTACATATGTCATTTCATACACAATTTCTTGTATAAATTGTGAAAATTTTTCAGTTATTTTTCTACACATTTTATTACCGTGTGATTTCATTTATGACAACTTATTTATTTCATTTATTGGTGTTATGCATGCGTGCTTTTTATTAATTATTACAGTTCCTAATTATGTGTTTTAATTTAAGTCTAATTCTATGTTTATCAAATGATACTAACAGGGATCAATATCGTTGGCAATTACGTATTTCGCTCCCATTATGCTCGCAGCTATGGCCCCTGCTCCACATCCACAACCGAGATCTAGAACTCGCCGATTTCTCACAATATTTGAATTATCTAGAATATACCTGGAAAAATACAACAAAATTTCTATTATACATACATATTTTGAATAACTTCAGTACTTATTATTATTGCACGCCATCTATTGATATATAAACTAAGTAAAATATACCATCACATAGCATAATGAAACTTTGACGGTGCTCAAATTCGCCACTAGGTGGCGACAGAAAGCTCAAGTTTGGGCCTTGAATTCCATTATGAAAATTGATAATATGTAATAGTGAATAACTTACACCAACAGCTCTTGTGTAATTTTTAGTTACCCCAGAAATAAGTATCCTAGAAAATTTCCAAGTCGAATACCTGACAAATAACGAGTATATTTATGTATATAGATAGTTTCTTCTACTTTTGTTGACGTTTCTACTTCTATTGAGAAGTTCTAATTTGCCATAGTGTAATTCAATTCCCCCCATCGAAATACACAAAAACAGTTTATAGTTAGTTTCATTAACGGTAAGAAATTTTATCAATTACAGACTGAGTTCACTTATACAAACTAACTGATATAATACTAAGTTACTGTAATGTACACACATAAAATAAAACTATAAATCCTCATTATCAACATCGTGATTAAAATCAACCCTTATCGGTTAACTGCTGTACATAATTCATCCCTAATGGTGCCCTTCTAAGAGGAAAGACGGTCTGTAACGTTGGATTCAACAAGCCAATTCTAGAGCGTCATGGCGCTCATTAGCGAAAGCCCTAATCAGATGAAAAATCATATTATGTAGTTATTTTCCCCGCCTATACGCTAACGTCTTACCCTCTACCTCCACCACCACCAGACACCGGATATTGATAGCGTATACCCAGGCACCAGTGAGGCATTGTCTCCACAGACCTAAAACTCCATGAAATCTACAAAAGTGTAATAAATATCAATACGTTTTCGTGGAGGTGCTTAGGATGTGAGAAAGTGGATTTGTGTGAGGAGGGGTGGAACGGTGGAAGAAGACGATGTGTAGCGTGTCTGTGCGAAATTTATTGCATAGTTTAACAGTTTTGCGATCTTCCCGAAAAGACGTTTTAATCAAAAGAAAATAATAGCAAAATGGTTATTTTCATTTCGTCTTTGTGTATGAAACGTTATTTCAATTACATTTTATAGTAACAATGTAGTATGGTCGGATATACAGTTGTAGCTAAAATGTAATATATTTGTCATACTTAAAGTTAATAGTTAAAGTATGACAAGATAAGATATCACTAATCACTAATATTTATTTCTTCATATTGGGTGCTTATCTGTGCATTGATTTGTTATAAATAACGCAGTAGCGCCGAATAGAAAGGGCGGCACGTCAGTCGTCAACACTACACGCACAAGCACCACATTACCGCACGCCGCACACACCGCGCCCCAAAACAAATATTGTTGTCAACGTGCTTGCAGCCACAGCTTTTCTGTTTACCGTAATACTAAAACTAAAATGAATTTTTTTTTCCACCAAAGAGAATGAAATACAAAAAGTGATGACAAAATTTTACTAAGCAAGTGTAATGAAATCTATTTAAGATTGTTAATTGTGGTTTATCTGACCAGTTTTAAGAAATATTGTTGTCAATATCATGATCGTTATCAGTCTGTTGCATTGCAATCCACTGTTGGACATAAGCCTGCCTTGAGGGGTTATGCCCAGAAAAATATAATATTTGTCAATATAATAGGTATGTAGATTTTTCATCATCATCATCGGCCTATCTCAGTCCACTGCTGGACATAGGCCTCGCCCAAAGAGCGCCATCGTGTCCTGTCCTCGACTTGCCGCATCCATCTTCTGCCTGCAGCCTTTTGCAGATCGTCACCCCACCTGGTCGGAGGGCGTCCTGCACTACGTTTGCCGAGCCGCGGTCTTCATTCCAGAACTCGCTTGCTCCACCGACCCTCCCTTCGCGGCAGACATGACCAGCCCATTGCCACCTCAGCGTGCTAATCCTTTGAGCTATAGCTTAATCCTTTTGTGTATTTTATTATCAGTGAAAACTTGTAAATGGCTTTCATCATATTACCTTATTTGTTTGTTATGCTTTGTACTAGCTGTGAGTTTTCCAAAGAAATAAAAATAATTGCCGTTAACTTAACGTATGCGCCCGGTTTATGCTCGGTACTATACTCCTGTCTACCTCTCATTGTAATACATATTAGTAAATTGTTTTTTCTGCTTTGCTGTATTATGACTCACCGTACAAGTCCTCAGACATTCCGCGATGACTCACGCGCCACTGTCTCTTTCATCCGTTAACGAAAGTTTGTTACATTTGTCTATCTTTTAGGAAATTCACCCACCGTTGCTCTCGCTCTTACACAAGTAGACTCAACTTTTGTCCCTTTCTAGGGTTTTGTGAAGTTTGGGATCTCCTTTTCTCGGAAAAGAGGCGAATTTATAGCCGATGCGGTTTTATGAAACTCAATAAATGGTGATTGTTTTTCAGAAACTGAATTCAGAGTTTTATTTATGAAACCTATTTTTATTTATGAAATGTAGAATTGTACGAAATATAAAATCTGCATAGGTATATAAGTATTACTTACGAAAATAAAAAGACATTGCAAAGAAAATTGGAGAAAATAAAAACTTATTATTAAATTAATAAAAATAATTAAGTACTGAAAAGTAAAGCAGCGAATTAATAGTAAATATACAATAAATCTTTACAACTAGAATAACATTCGGAATCAATTTACTAGATAGCAAGCAGTAACCGGTAAAAATAGATGATTTACCGAAAGAAATGATTTGACGAACAAGATATGATTAGTAAATATACATCCAGCGGGGGTGATAATTACTTAATGACCTATACCAGCGTTTCTTAACCTTTTTCAGTCCGCGGACCCTTAGAAAATCAAACACAATTTCAAGGAACCCCTTGATAAAAATCATAGGAATAATTTTAAGCCAGTTTAATATATAACCGAAAAAAAACGTAACTTCACGCCTGTAATCTCCGAATAGGTAGGCAGAGGAGTGTAATACACTCCCACGTTTCACCAGTTACGTTTACGTCCCACTATGGAATAGGTGGTGAGCCTATTGCCATACACCGGCATTCAATAAAGACGTATTGCAGATAAGACTTGACATGGAAATCATCACACAAGTGTACCTCAGAATAGATGATTTCATGCCAAGTACATTTTTAACGTTGAAATAGATTTTGCGTTCTGCGTTTGGGTGTAAATTTTCCCATGAAAACTACATAAACAATTTTAGCGTAATAGTGTGAATTGCACAAAATTAGCCTACCACTAGTTTTAAGAAATACCTACATACATACGTACATAGAGACAACAAAGCAATGATATATCATTACGCAATAAAAACATGATTGAAGAATATCATATTCCAATGCGACAAATAAATTATAATATACAAGTAAGTATGTTGTATTATCTTATTATTTAATTTCTTTCTTGACTGTTAAAATATTCCACAGCATATTAATAAAGAGAAAATAAATTTTAATACTTTAATCGACTGAGGATGAGATTTGTGGCAATTGTAGAAGGCAGAGAGGATTGTCTCCGGCCCAAATAATTTGTAATTGATCAAGAACTCGTCAATTATTAGTTGCCGCAATGATCCTTAAGTCATTTGACCCTGTGATCGATTGGTACATAGTTTACACAAGGAACGAGGCCTCAGCTACGATACACCCGTATCCTTAACCAAACATACTGTATACGCATTTGACGTGCGTTCATGTGAATTAACCCCGCCGTTACCCCTCAATCCTTCTTAGATCGCGGTTAATTGTGTTTGTGTAATTTAAGCAAATATGTACCACTTGATTGAATCTTGAATAAAGCAGAGATCCAACATCAATGCCATCAAGGTGGGCTAAAATTAGTAAAACGAATTAATTGAATATTGGTCAAAGTTGGCCAAAGTTGAAAACAGTTATTTTGTATTACAATAAGCTCTAATGTAAGTTACACGATGTAACTGAATAGTTGGAATACATAATGAAAATTTTCCATTAATATCTTAAATTATACTATTAATTTAAAATGCCAAAAATAATTTAAAATTAAATTACTGCAATATAAATTTGAACAATTATTTACTTAAATTTTAAATTATAATAACTATAAAAGGAAAGACACACTTTAGGCCGCCATTGTATAATATCGTGATGAGTGGATAGATACCTATTCATTGGAGGACATATTATTAGGTAATACTGTTCTCCTCACATTGAAGTACGGCACGTTGACAATCATACGATCGTGTCGCAGAAACAGTACGTCGAGAAAGACGAGTGAACAAGTCGCATTTACTGGTGCTATTTACTTACATTTACGACTATACTGTGACCAGTACCCTCTGTTATTGCGGACAATTTATATATACAATACATATATAAGTACATAATGTGCGTACCTTAATAAAGACAACATGTTTGTCGTACGAAACTAATATAATTAAGTTAGTTGATTATATAATAATAGAAAGCACTGCTATAGAAAATTCTCAATGTTATACGTTAAATTACGTTATTTCGTTTGGCGACGATCGCAACGAGAAGTGAATTTAAGTCTGAATATCAGCTACATTTGTGCAAAGTCTGTAATGTTAATATAGGTACATACATACCTAAAAAAACCTTATTTTGTTTATTAGTTTATATTTTGTTAAGTGAATTTATTGTAATAACTATAAAATTTAACACAAATGGATATATAACATAATTTAAATCTGTTGAAAGAAGAGAAATTGTATGATAATTGAAACTTTATTAAACCGTTTGTATTCTGTAGCTAGAACCTTGTACAACAATGAAAATTAATATGTATATTAAAGTCAACAATGAATAAAATTCAAAGCAAAACAATAAAGTCCCGCGTTAACAGTACAACATGCGATGCGAAGCGTTGTAATATGCCACTAAGCAATATTTGCTTTGCGATGTGAGATTGTTTAACTTGGCGTAATATAACATACTCGCGAAGGATATTAAAGCGATGGAGCATATTAAATCGCGAACTAAGAATCGTGCCTCGTTCGCAAATTCAACAGCGACTCGTTGGGTTTACGGTTTATAATTATGATGGTACAACAAGCAAATTGAGGTCGACACAGACGTGACTATGATACATTAATATACTGTTCTATAATACATATATGTTACAGTAAACTAACACAATTGGATTTTTGTAACTTAGAATTTTAGTTAAAATTTCACTCCATTGTTCCATGATGCGACGTAAATGTGAATGTTCCCATTGTTAAATATTATCATGTTGTTTAAAACATTTTGTCATTGTACAATATGTTGTTTTTTCTAATTAAGCTTCACCAAACCCATCTGAGAATGTAACAGTGTAACAGTAAAAATGCGTAAAGTGGTGAACTCAGTTATTATAGATTCGGTTACTCTTTTCGAGGGTCTGGGATTTAAGTACTTGCTTGCTCATTAGAAAGCTAATTGTGAATATCATAAATGGCTATTTTTATAAATACTTACAGACACAGTTTACGCGTCTCTAGTTTTAGTGTGGGTTTAATTTGGGTCCTAGTAATATCGTCAGGTAACAAAAGTTAATCTTCGTCGGAGGGCTTAAGTGGACCGTTATATGGGTTGGCAACTAATCCGTATATCCTATCAATTTACACCAGAGCAGCGTAGTCAAGGATGTTCTCGGACTATCCCAACGCTGAAGAGACTCGTATTCATCGAGACGTAAAATACAATATCTTATATGACATAATAGTGTGATCCTTATTTTAACTTATAATCGTTATATTGACTACCTCTTGGATCGAGTAGCAAGCGCGAAGGCTGATCTAAGGTCTACAGGTCCTGGGTTCTATCGACCTGTTCGCTAAAGTATTATAGAGTTTTTCTAACTTGAAATGCTCAGTAACACAAAGTTTGGATTTCTGTCTGGTGTATCCCTATTCTATGATGCGACTTACAACATAACTGGTGACCCGTGAGACTGTAATACATACCTTTATATATCCCTCCGGGGAAATACGGGAATGATGTTATGTTATTTAAATTAAAATACCCAACGCGTTAAATAGAAATAAATATTATTATTTATTAAAATATAATATAATCGCTATGATATTTATAATAAAACCACGTCAGATATTAAATTCTGTGACCCGTGCTTACTGTGCTGGGCTGGAAATAAGTAAGTGACCGCTGACCCAACATGTTCAGCGTGGCGTGGGCCGTATTTATAGCCAAGGGTTGGGAATAATGCATACATTTTCTTATTATTACATAACCTTTAACGGGGTAACCCTGTGGGATGTTCGATATGGCGGGTCGGATTCGTGAAAACATGAACTGTATAATATACATCGCGTTTGAAATTGTGTATCCAGATTAAAATAAAATGATGTCTAGGCAAATCTACTAAATGCACGCGAAGCTAGACAAATGTTATATAGACCTGCGAAGACCAACAAATCTTATATACGCCAACAAATAATCGTACATTGTCCTAATCTACTACCGGGTTGGAACCCGACCAGACCTATGACAACCACACATACTTTTTGCTTCGGTATGTCGTGTGCTAAGATATCGGCTTGCACATTTTAAACTGATCAAAAAATAGATGGTTCAATACCCGGTTGATGTACAATTTAATAATGAATTTAAGCGTCAGTTCTTAATTTAGATGACTTGTGATTGCCTGTATTGTAAAGCAATGTTATTACTATGCCAATGTCTACGTTCATGAAGTATTTCAAATTAGTTGCTTTGAAGCCTTGTTGTAGCGGGAACAGCGCAAACGGTGTGATTATGCGTGATCATTTACTATTCCTAATATCTTGTACTACGGGAAGAACGAAGAGAAGCTTACTAACGGTGTTATCGTCAACTTTCCTATCGTTTGAATTGTAAATACAGTTCTCTCAGAAAGACAAGCCTATAATACGCCGCGCTGGTCAAGTGCGTGCTAACAAACATCACGGTATCAATTCACAAGCCAATCAAACTGGACAATGAGGCCAGTGAACAGGAAGACAATGCAGTAGCAGAATATCGCGGATGTGAAAAGCAAATGAATAATCTTCCAAAACATTTCTTCCAGTGTACCTATCTATTATTGTTCTCTAACTAAGGTGTGTGAAGGCCGCCGACCCGAAATTGGCCTTCGTGGCAGATTATTGCTTTCAACGTAGAGTCGAAGAGGTCTCGTGCCTGATAGGGGAAAGATAAACTGCGGACACGGGCACCAGAGATATGTGGTATTTACGTGTATTACGTAGTGGTCAAGACCAGCCGATTGTTCTCGCGGTTTGAGTCCCCTCTAAATAAATATTTGTGCGACGAGCACGAGTGTTTATCATGTGTGTTGGTTGTGTTCATGTAAAACTCTTTATATATTGTAATATATATGTATGTATTTAAATATTTACGTAACATATGTAATATCACGCCTATTATCCCCGAAGAGGTAGGCAGAGGAGTGTAGAACACTCCCACGTTTCACCAGTTACGTTTACATCCCACTACGGAATAGGTGGAGAGCCTATTGCCAGTTCTGGTGACTTAGCCAAAACAGGAGTGTTTGTCCTTGCCTAACTTGAGTGCCTATCATAGGTTTGTACCAGAGCAATGGATCTCTGGACCATCCTCTCTAGTGTGTTACTGAACTGTTAGAGACTATTGTTTTTCCGCACATTAGTAATTAAAGGGAATTACAGACTGATAAAACGGCGCGACGTTTAAGTAGACACGATTAAGTACCTTTGACTAAAAGTACAGATATCATTCTCACAAATGCGGGAAATCCCTTTGAATCGATGAAGGAAAAATCGTGAAGAATAACTACAGTTCTTCATAATTACCAGCTTTGCAAATCTAAACCTTGCCATCCTAATTCTAAGACGACACCCATGTTCAAGAACGGAATATTAAAAGGGTTAAAGGTGATGACAATGACACAAACATTTACTTAATATCTTCTAAGACTAGAAGCAGTTACCTACGTCGTTATCCTTAAAGACATAATTTTATGGCTGGTATTGTAATCAACTTTCGTTCGAATAAAGCAATATTACATATAATCCTATTTTATTGCGCCATTAATTCATATTAGGAAGTCCGGGAGAGTTGAACCACGTTTTGTTTAAAGTATCGTATTTTCTTAAAAATGAGGCTTAGTGATTCATTTG
>DWTO01006040.1:0-10303 GCA_018244755.1 Jemadia pseudognetus
GACTACATTTTTAAATTAGAGTCTTATAGTTCAATTAATTCTGTACATTTAATGTTTTTCAATTCACTTGTTTTTGAATTTGTTGGGTCTAGAACAAAAATTTGATTTAGCATCTTTAATTATCAGTGTTATATTAAAATTAAATTTAATGTTATTTGTAGTTAATAATGTTAAATGGAATACATATACACTTAAATGTATGTGCATGTTGTTATTTCTTACCTATTTATTGTTTAATTATAAGAAGCTTTTATTTTAGTTATAATTTATTTATTTATAAACAAATAAATAAATAAATAAATTTTGCTATATTCTCAGTTGTGTATTACAATTGTTTATACTGTACATTTATTATTTCTTTAATTGGAAACGAAATGCGTAATATCGCCGTTCACCTCCTAGACAGCAGATTTACCAACACGGACGTAAGCACGAGAGAAGCGAGAAAATGTTAGATGTTTAACTCTGAACTCTGTAAGCTTCATAATTATACCAGCCGACTTGTATTACACGAGATATAATAAAATGTGTACAAAAATTACAAAATTTTTTACAACTCAAAAAAAAAATGAAATTTCACGTCATAACGCCGTTATTGCTTAAAAACGGTATAAGGAAAAATGAGGGGCTTAAAAATATCTGATTTAAGCAAAAAAGATATGGGAAAAATAAGGGGGGTATGAGAACTGAACGAAAGTTACTTAATTTTTTTCTGAATATTACGAGCACAAAACCATATATGTACATATATACTCCATATAACCATTCCCACGAACCAATATTATATACTGGTTACACCCATTCTATATGATTTTACAAATACATAACAGTTTTGCAAGCTTGCAGTGGCGCTACAATCGATGATGCGAAATATTAAAATATATGAATAAAGTAATCAAGACAGCAGCAACATTATTAAAAATATTTACCGGCTTAATTCACACAGTTTTTTGGGATATACTATTTTCGTAAAAGTAACTGGTGAAACGTGGGAGTGGTTCTGCATTCCTCTGCCTACCTTTTCGGGCATTACAGGCGTGAAGTTACTTTTTTTTTTCTTTTTTTTTACTATTTTCGGACAGATACGAAGTTGAGTTATGCCGAAAAACATACGCGAATTAAGCCGCTACGTAATTTAATCACGTAAATAGATATTCACTAAATGCTTAATATTAAAATATTAGAAAACATTATTTGTGAAATATTTTTTCAATATTACACTATCTGTATTACGTAGTCGTTGTAAAGTTTCCGTGATCTCTCTCCGCGGTATAATTCACGGTGTTGCTGCGTATAGCCTTTGTTTTCAATGTTTCGTTACTTTTGACTGGACCACCAAAATGCTGCTGCAATTAATTTTTTATCGTTAAATTATTTTTATATTTACATATTGTATGTTGTTGTTGCAATAAACGTATCAATACAACAATAAGCAAACAAACATTTTAATTACATGTGTATTCTGCATAGTTCATAATGTTTAATTTGAAATATTGAAATATGATCGAATATACACACTAGATTTATTAGACCAGAAAAAAATATACAATAAAAATATGAAAATATGAAAATAAATATATATAATCAACATATGAAAATAAATATACAAAATTAAAACAAAAATACAAGGAAAAAACAATTATTTCGTATAAATACAATCGAGCCGCACACAAATTACTCGCTACTATTTAATTTTTAAAACCAAAGCCATCATTGCAAATTGTCAGATTGTAATGTCATTTGCATTCGTCATATATAAAAAATAAAACGACACTCAATAGAAATAGAACAAAAGGAATGAATAAGATCATAAAAAAGATAATGATAATCGTAATTAAATGTCGTGGCAGATCAGCGTTCACAAAAACCTGTTCCAGTACAAATTGGTGGAGATTGTGAAGTGTCCTATACCTTTTAATAAACAAATATACGAGTATGCATAAAGCATATGGAATGTGAGTATACGGTTTATAATTTAAAATGTGACATTTGTGGTATTAATCATATAATACAGCAAGGCAGATGCCATATCGTTTAGCTGTAAAACAGTCAAATCGATAATAATTTTAAATGTTAATGGAGCAAGGTCGCATCCCAACATGGTCATATCCTGATGGCGTAGACAGTTTTATCGCTGTATGTGTGAATCTTGCAACCTTTCAAAATTAAAAGACAGATCAATATGTTTGATATTTTATTATATAACATTATAATCAAATTTATAATACGAGTTATACGTGAATTTGTTTAAATTCCGAATACTGGGATTCATTAACAATTTCAGCAAATGGTCACGAATGTTGAAGAAGTTAATATTAAGTAATAATAATAATAATTTTGTATATAAAATGGTATATGTTGCTTAATAAAATTAATAGTATAATCTATACCTTCGATAACATAAGCTATTCGAAATAATATTTTATTTATATTTTGGTTGAGCTACCTTGTAAAAATGGAGTTTTGTACTACCGGTCTGCTTACGACCCGCGAAAACTGGCTGGCATAAGCCGAGGACGGCGCGCGATGGCACTCATTATCGAGACCTACATTCATAGCGGATTGAGTCAGGCTGACGATAGTGATAATTAAGCTCGTAATAACATACGTGTAAGTTAGTTATTTTGACTTGTACATATTGTAATAATTGTATATATAGATGCTTAATAAATATAGCCCGTGGTCAACCGTGCGTCATTTTAGGCCCCCGTCAAGATCGTGCGACCGCGGTGCGTTTCAAAACTTATTGTTTGCACTGTAATTACTGTCGTTAAGCAATGATACACTGGTCGCGGCGACGGTTGATGGAGGCTGGCCTGAACTTTGACGTGTTGACAACTAACAAGCGTACGGCACGCTACGTCAGGGCATGGTGAACGAGCCTTGAGAAAAATATAACGTAATATCACGCGTGTAATCCCCGAAGAGATAGGCAGAGGAGTATATTACACTCCTACATATCCATCCCATTTAGGATATCCGTGAAATGTTTGCATAATAATATTATTGTTATATAATGCCAGGACTCTTACAGGGTAGGTAGAGCACACCGAGTAGCAAATATCATATCAATTACAATATCTAATTAAGGTTGTAAATCCGTATTCCGTACAATAATATAACATATTACGAATTAATACAAAACAAGAATGAGAAGGTTATACAAGAAGAGATAATTTAATTATTGCGGCGTCTAGGTACTAACTCTATGTCACATGTAGATCAAGTAACATCTCACGTTCGGTCTAATTTTGCTAATAATTCTAAACGCATTATAAACATATTATCGCGTATGACCGAGGCTAGGCTTCGCGTAACTGTAATACAAGGAGAACAGTTACTCTGGAATAATATAGAGTCCGTACGTGATAGCCTCTACATTTGATAGAGAAATGGACGTCATTTGATTGTTATTTAATAATATGTTATGTTATTAAGTGAAATCGAATGGCTTATATGGTTAACATGGGTTCCTTCTAAATTTGATATATGTATGTATTTGAGTGTGTAATTTATCTATGCCGTATATTATTTTTCCTTTACCCCATGGTAAAATCGCGGTAAATACTAAATAAAACAATGTTTTACCAATTTAAAGGGGACCATCGCTTTATTATTACTCTACGAATGCTGAAGGAATCCGTTTATATTATAGAATTTTCCCCTTTTCATATATTTCATAACAGTTTATATTCCTTGAAAGATTTATAATTATACTTCCGTAAGATCGTAATTTGACTGTCCCGGTGTACAAACTATACATGCATAATATAAATTTATCAAAAACAAAATATGAAACATAAGCAAAATATTCAAATATTTTTTATCATAGCGATGTGATGGTCTCGGCAACTGACATAGTATTATTGTAGAAAGCGCGAAGATTTAATTAAGGATTCGTCGCACGTTGAACAGTTGACTAACCGTTTTGTTAACGCATCAAGTTGACATTTTTGTGAAGATTTAACGCAATCGGTCAATATTTCTTAGTTAGTGCTATTAATTCTTTTCTATTTTAGTTTATATACGGAATAATTTTCGCATTTAAAATGACTGTATGTTTATTATCAAGTGAAAAGGGATTGTAAGGGAAATATAGTTATTATTATTATACTATCGCGCTAGGTTCTTTAGGGGTATGCAGAGAACACATACTGCCACATATCTCTATTATACATATATTTATCCTCATCAACATAAGATCATTTGTCCTTATATGATCCAGCACAGGTTTAATTATTAGAAACATAGTCTTTTGCAATGGATAGAATCAAATCAATATTTCCGTAAAATCATAGTAGATGATACCCACTTATGTAAATTTAACATTAGAAGAAGCTCTATGTTTGAACGAATTACGAAAATAAATTTATTTAGCATAAATGTATTGTATAATATTGCATACATAAATATATAATTGTATATTAGCATACAATTACTTGTATATTGTTATCGTTCCTAATGAATTTAAATGTAGATATTTAGTAATAAATTTTAAATGGACGTAATTTAAAACTGGTATAAATACGTCTTAAATTCTTTTCCTATATTAAGTAGTGTTAAATGACAATATGCTGAAATTAAGTAGGAATATTGCTAAAATGTATGTTTAAAGAGTTTATTTCCAAAGAAACATTGCTTACAGTCAGTCTTATGAGAAAATAATTGTATGTAGTATAAGTTAATGTATAAGCAATGTCGTTCTTTTTACTTGTAAATAAGTTACAAGTATACCTAATTAAATTTATAATCTATACAATACAAATATATATGTAATTATATAAATAATTGTAATTGCTATAAAAGAAGTCCAGGTTAAAAGTTCATTTAATAGACAAGTATATACTTGTATGATGGCTCTAATAAATAAATATATAAATAATAGGGGAGGCGAAAGGGGTGTGCCGTTACCGGAGCAAATGGAAGTCCTTAATCTCTTCTTACCCTAAAGGGAAATAAACGTGACAATATGTACTGGAAAAGTATGTAAAGGAACAGTTATGAAAAATTTTAATTGTAAATAATAAATTATTTTATGATACGCTACAATTTTGTGTCAATCATTACTTCCTCATTGAACATGACGATATCCTTAAGATGACACACTTTTCAAGAGAATTCATTTATTTGCTAAGTTACTTTACAACTTCTCGAAACGTGTGGGCGCGAAGTTCTGCAAAGATTACGTTTTAGTTTCTTTGAACTATCGTGATTACCTGTTCAAATATAAGATGGCAGAAGAGCTCGGGGACTTATTAGAAGGAAGATCGTTGAGTAGATGTCGTAAGGACTAACAAGTAATGTTAAAAAAAAGTGAAAAAAGATTGGGTAAAGCAGGCACGGAATTCCCCCACCTCCTTCCTTCTATAATAATAAACGAAGTAAGCATATCGCTAAGAACATTTTCATAGAATCAATCAGACAGTGCGTAAACAGATTAGTGTTGAAAATTCGTAAGCCACATCTTCAGCAGAATAATTCTACGCATTGATAGATTATTAAATAAAATTGCAATCCATAGATTTTATCTGAGAAATATGTTGAGTGTTAACTCTTTGACATTTAGTTATTTTTAGTAAATGTTAGTCGACTAGCAAGCTTTACGATTTCCATAAAGCTCGAGCATACGCTAGGCCGTTAAGATTTCGCTAATTTTGTCAGCCATTAATGACTATGTCACTAGTCACTAGTCACTGTACTATAGTGCCTAAACGCTTAGCGAATCTCGTTTGATATGTTAACTGCAATTGCCTCAAAGTTCATGTAAGAAATTGGTAACTGACTTTTTAACGGCTGTTGCCTATTCCGTTACTCAGTGATTACTTAATGTTGTTTATATCTTCTCCTATTTTTATTTGCAGGTAAGTAGCTGCGATATGCTATGCTGGTGAGCTTTTATGCAATATGAACTAAAACTTATTATAATCCTAGCATTGATGTAGATTTCGTACGTGATATTATAGCTGGTAATGCTATTTGTATTTGCGATTATTTAGTTCAACGTACCTATTCGTAATTACAATTAGTATGACCACTTAGCTGGCATTATTGAATATGGCCTTAAGTCTCCTCATCTTGGGAGGTGAACCGATCCGATGGTGGATCTATGGATGATAATGACGATTTTGATTAAATGATTCGGCGTGGCTTTGTAGGACCGAATAGTCAATGATATCTACCCATATGAATTTTATTAAAATACCTATTAATATGTAGATTCTATAAGGATAATTATGTATATTATTATTAAATCAGCACGCTAGGTCCCTTACAGGGTGGGTAGCAACGAGTGACAAATATTTTATTCTTGTCTTGTTTCTTCAATGATATCGCTAATAATAAGAAAAGTTATTTTGTATAGAAGTAGGTATATTACATTTGAATATATATGTACAAAGTAATCCATTCGCTCATCCAAATGTCCTCTAGAATCACAATTTCGAATGCCAATGTCAGATGTAGAAGTCTGTTTAAGCGTGACAAGAAGATATCCACATCAAGTAGTGGTATAAAAATCGCTCGCTATTGACAATGGCCAGTACGCGTCACTTTCTCTATCAAGAGCCGATGGTTATTTTGTAATAGACTACAAATTCGGAAGAAAGCCGAGGAGCGGTTTTGATACGACAGTTAAACAAACGAGTGTTCACGGATGCCCCGCACGTAACGTTTCACATGTTCCAATAGATATAATACATTCGGTGGTGGGCTTTCAATTATTGTGCTCTGAATCTAAAACAGGAACTTTCTTCCCGCATTCGCTCGTTTTGCGAAAGCGACTTTGTTTATTTTAAAAAAATAACTAGCCTTGTACATGAACAAAATAATGGTGTATTTTTATGTAACATCACGCCTGTAAACCTCGAAGACGTAGGCAGAACAGTGCAAACTTAATGTCCCGTTGCGAAGCACGAACCCTAATCCATGTTAATGTACTCGGATAACAAATTGATAACTTAATAAACTACATTCCAAATACATTATACGTATGTACATATCCTTATGTGTGGTTCCTGACGTGGCAGACAAAGAGCACCGAGGGCCAAACATATATATTTTCTTCTGCTTTTTGTATAGTCATCATTCTCTTCATATGGACACCTATCTGGCCTATTTGATCGAGGCTTTGAATGTTGGTCTCACTCGGCAACTGCGCGCATCAACATCCAAATAAGTTACACGTATATTGTTCATAATACATATGTTATTTTGTTAGGAATTCGTCATAGAGCATGTTTGACAAAAAGTAGGTAATCGTAGTGGAGAGGAACGCTCGCGACTACCACCGTAAATTTCCTCGAAAGGAATCCGAGCTTAATGAACTCGGCGTCACCTTATTGCATAACGGGATGGCGCATTCTGTGAGCAAACATTGGATTTTAACAGGGGGTCAAGAAACGTGTAACGCTGGCTCGGCTGCCGGCAGGGGGCATTAGGTACTGGGCTAACTGGCAACGAGCGAAAATTTTCTTGGACCATATTAATATCTCGCGGCGTCTCCACTCACGGCCACTGGACCCAAAGTAGGCAGAGTTGGTACGGTAACCCGATAGATGATAAAAAGTATATATAAATATGTACGTGTGAATTTACTTAGCAGTGGGCTGGTTACATCCGTCGCAGGACCGATAACCGCTGGAGTAGACGTGTTCTAGAGTGGAGACCACGCCTTGGTAAACGTAGTGTAGGACGCCCTTCAGCTAGGTGGAGTGACGATACACGCAAAGATGCAAAGAGCTGAAGATCGAGCTTAGTGACGTGCTATTGGAGAGGCCTATGTCCAGCAGTGGACGGAAATAGGCTGATTATGATGATGATGATGAACTTACTTATTGGAAGTTACAAAAAGCTGATGTCCTTTAGTTGTCAAGTTGTTGAAGCCTATAAAGGTTGATAGACATACCATCGTTGCTCTAAACGCTGTTATTAGGGTAATAAGGCTTGCTTTGAATAGCTCGGTATAGCCTACAGACATAACTAGAGAAAGTCATGGCTTATAAAGATAATTTAACTGACTGAATTTGCCTCGTCGCACGCAAGTTCCATGAAATTTAAAGACTTATGTATGTAACTTAAATTAATTTGTAGTTTAAAGCATTTTCCTGGACAGTGGACTACATTGGATTTTTGTATGTTTTAATAAGCTTATTTTATTCCTATACGTATATAACACGTTATAACGCTGCCGCTTAACATTTTTAACACGGCTGGTTAATGTTTAATGATGTTTTATGACACAAAACCGACACCAGGATACCAATAAAGTAAAAAATGCTACATTTTGAAACACTTTTTCAGTGCCATTGATTTTGCGTACACTTATCGTCACATCAAAATCTGTAAAATTTATAGTATCTAATGCATTAAAAAATCACAGAATGTTATATCGTTAGTTAATGGTACAGATAAAGAAATAGAGTAATAATATTTAGGCAACTACCGAAATTATTTCAATCCTAGTTCATTTATTATTACCTTACCTTAGTATCTATTATCTGTTAATGATAACAGTCGTCGACATTGTGTTTTATTTACTCTATATTTTTTATTACTCATATGTTGGTAGTACTTAAAACAGATACGATCAGCACTCGTCTAGCTGTGTTTTTCATTGGAACTCTTATGTTGGTAGTTTGCAATTTTGACAGCTTGCGATTGGTAACAATTTTTTTTATTATAATTTTTTTTATTGACATGTAATGTATGATAATACGTTGAAAGTTCCTTTTCACGCTATTTCGTATTTCGTGATAAAACAATGAATTGCAAATGAAATTACTTGACATTTTTGGCAGTCAACATCGGGGAAGTCAAGAAGGGTCACAGCAACATCGGCGGAGTTAGCTCGTAACCTTATTAATTATATCGATCGATTGGCGCTCGTCCTACCGGTGCCGAACTGACAGTTGAAAATTAAACGCATCATTCAATGTTTGTTGTTTAATTTAAACGCTTAGTGTACGTGTTAGTGAAGACATGCAACAAATCACCTCAACGAGTTATTTATCATATAAACTGATTTCAAACGATTCTACAGCTTTTGTTAGAGGATTCTGATTTTGTTAAAATATTACCATGCCGTTTAATGTTACCGTATATATGTATACTCGTAAGTGACAGTACGGAATTAAAGAAACGCGACAAAATGTTCTTCAAATCGGAAATACAGTGACTTATATTACTTAACACTCCATTCAAACAATTTCCTGCGCTCGATCTTCTCTCTAGGTGAGCGATATAGGTAACTCACATTCAAGTAATGGGTACTCGCATGTATAGGTATATGTACGTACATAATATCACATTCTCATGTTCCAGCACTATATCATCAAACATTAAAATGACTATACAACACTCCTTTAAATTAACCAGATTTTATTCTGTTAGTGAATAATGTCAGAACTAATAATGTTTTTTTTATTCATTGGTGAATAAAAATTTATTACATTTATCTAATACACTTTACCGCTTGTAACCAAAATAAAAACAACATCGACACGCTTAGTTACAGAAAAACAGAGTAAGAAAATGAAACAATTGAATCGGTTCACCAAAAATTCCTTACTTAATTACTGTGTTGATGATTTAACTAATTAATTCAACGAATTGTGCAAGCGGCGCGAGAGATGTTACGGCACTATCGATTCCCGCTTACGGGTTCAACGACCCGTCTCTGTTATCTCCAAAGAATAATCGTCAGCGTTAAAAAATACGTTTACTTAGTGCACACGACGATTTACAAGTAACCGCCAAAGAACGCTATCGGATCTTCCAATTAGCAGAAATGTTTTCGCACACCTGACTTTGTGGACAGGCAAGTGGTCAAGCTCAAGGCAATTTGTAACTTGGCGTCATGTCATAAGGTCTATATTCGATTGGGTTCAAATGTAAGTTTATAACAAAACTGTTATTTCTTGTACGGTCCAGGGTTATCAATGATACGACGCGAGAAATGCATATATGTATTGAAGTGTGAATGAAATTCGAGAGAGGAGTTAAAAGGGCGATACCGTTCGCTTTTACAAATACTTCTGGTGAGAAATATTATAATATTGAGATAAATATAATATTGAAATAAAAACCGATGAGATATTTGAAATGGTTTATTCGATACACATATGTATATAAACATATCAGGTCGTACCGTTTTCTTTAAATGTCGATCCTCGAAATGGAATGTTTGTCATCTTCTAGATTTTTGTAATTGGATTACAAGTAAAAAAAAAAAAAAGTAAAAGTAACTTCACGCCTGTAATCCCCGAAGAGGTAGGCAGAGGAATGCAGAACACTCCCACGTTTCACC
>DWTO01006041.1:0-10303 GCA_018244755.1 Jemadia pseudognetus
CTTAATTATAATACAACACTAATATATCACGCATATGTATCTCACCACCTATTCCATAGTGGGACGTAAACGTAACTGGTGAAACGTGGCAGTGTTTCTCTTCTGTTCTGCATTCCTCTGCCTACCTCTTCGGGGATTACAGGCGTGAAGTTACCTTTGATGTATGTAGTTAGTAGAATTTTGACGATCTCATCGATAGTACGAGTACGAATAGGTGGCTCTACTAATTTGTACATTGAAACAATTTTATAACTCGGCTTATAATAATGTTACTTATTACCAGTACAGTTACCAAGAAAGATGAATATTCACAATTTTTTAGAATGACTCATACTGGCTCATGTAAATTGTGATGAAAGTAGAAAAGAACTTCAGGTCTGTAGGGGCAGAAATATTTGATACTCGATGTTCGCTACTTACCGCGTACTGGAGCTGGAGTGACAGTGTAATGTTAAAAACTTTTGACCGGTTAATATTCAGTTGGATTAGTTACCCATGAGCTACCATCATTTTATATAGTATTTTTGAGAGAAATGTCTTAAAAATTGTGAATAGTAAAATACCTCTATTAATTTTCTCTGGAGGGACCGAAAACAATGTGTGACATTTTGATTACTACATTCCTATACTATACCTTTAATCTAAACATCAGAGAGGTTTTACGTTCCTTTGTATATTTACGCTTCGAGAATATTCTTTATTAAAATTTTCAAAATTGTCTGAGGATGTTGTTCATTAGGAAATTCTTTATGAATTTCTTAAGAGTGGGAGGAAATATTGTCAATGTAAAGGTATTAAACTTCGTCACGTATATAACAATAACAAAGGACAATTTTAGACGAATATATGGTGAGATTTTACAATGATGTCAAATTATTTTTATTATGTAGGTATTTTGGTAAATTGCACATAAAAAGACACGTGGAAGTTGCGTGAGTAGAATTAATGAATGATATGTATGTATGTATGTAAATTAGTGACTTTGCAATTGTGAAATCAACTTTTACTTTATTAGTAAAAGATTACGAGTACTTGACCGCCTCGTTGGTCGTGTTAGTTGCAAGTTCGACTACCGATGGGGAGGTCCTGGGTTCCATTCCCGGGTAGGGCACTAGTAAATTTTTCTAATTTAGATTTCCTAGTAATGTCTCGGAGACTGGACATGTGCCCGGTGTTTAGCAATAGCCTCCCCACTTATTCCATAGAGGAACGTATACGTAACTGGTAAAACGTGGGAATGTTCTACATTCCTCTGCCTACCTCTTCGGGGGTTACAGGCGTGATGTCCTGTTTAGTACAAGTACTTGATTATAACTTTATAACATATGTTATAAACTGTGTGTACATTATGTACATAGGTATATGAACGTGCCGCGTGTACCCTATGCATTTAAGTGGATCGCAACATATCTGTGCAAAATTCGTGTATTTAAAATTCCGTTTTCTACTGAAATACGAAATGTACCTAGTTTTTCACTGCGACTTTATTTTCTACCTGCTTTAAATTAGCATAATTACACTGATATCCTAAAGTAGAACTCGGACCTAAAATTTCACGACTTACGCTACCAGGTCGCTACTAGTGTACAGCTTCGTCTGATTTACGTACGTATAAAAATACATACATTTTCAAACAATTAATACGTAATAAATTTAACACCCTACTGTAATGCGCGGTGCTTAGCTCTTTGATACTTGGCAGTTTGTGGGACATTTTAATTCACCTTGACATATCATTATGATGTACCTGCCGCAGAGAGAATAAAGGTTGTTTGTCTGATTACCCAATATCATCATCACTGCACGGGGTCTCTGCATTTGTAGTTGGGACTACGATGTGCCACAAAAAGAGTTTTAATCAAACGTACCGGGTGAAAAATACTTCGAGCTTTTATATCATGGATATTCTCGTATCTAGAAAAAACAGGTGAATGACCGAATATGTACCTACATACATATATATATATATATATGTATAAATACATACGTACGGACTTGCTGAAGAACTGCATTTTGTTGTTTATTTCACTGCATTTTACCAGGCGTCTGTGTATGACGGCTTCATAAAGTATCCAAAACACTAGGTCACCTTAACAAGAGTGCCAAAGTTATGAATCTGATTAATGAGCTATAAAATGGTAAATTTAAATTTGAAAAATAAAAGGGAACACAAAATAAAGAACCGACTAACAAATTTTATTACTTAAAAACTGAAAGTTTAGAACTGAAACTCGCCGGCGAATAACTTCGGTTCATTATAAACCTTTATAAAGATAGCTGAAATTATTAAGTATGAAGTTTTTTGCGACTTTTTAATTACGAGAAGAAAATTAGTAATAACGCAGCAAAATTAATATACTGAGGTAAGTGATTGGTCTGTTCACTAACGATTAAAATAAAAAGATAAAGATAAAGCACAGGTATTATTATTGAGTAGATATACATATATCCATCACAAGATTCATTAGGAGAATGGATGGGATATTTTGTATATTTATCCTGTTGCTAGCTTAACTGACCTAAAACACTTTTATTTAAACGAATTTCTTAAATATCTTGTTTTCCGAATATAAATAGTAATAATCTATTATATATGTGTAAATACAAATCAATTCTAATGCTATTTTATCTTTTTGTCAAATGATTTTGATATTTTAAGGAATACTGTTATGGCCATTTTTTTTGTACCTGTATTATAAAAATTTAAATTTTCTATCATGATTAACATTTGATTGGCATTTGGTAAAAAAACAACACACTCGTCTTAAAAAACTGCGTATGATTTAAGAGTTAAAATTTTAACAATGTATAATATTCAATTATATTGAGTACTGGAAGTTAGTAATACGGATATATCACATTTTCACTTAAAGTAAATTGGCTGTATTCATTTATTGTGTTTAAGCAAATGAAAATAACATGTGAATTAATATAATTGTGTTCTATACATTGCGACATGCAATACAAATATGTACTTGTAATAAAGTGACTAAAGCTACTTTACGCGTATTGATGTATATCGCTCGTGCATTCTTTATCGTACATTCGCGTGTGGTGTAACAAGACCTTGGCGCACTTTTTGGCACCGACTCCTAAACAAAACGGTGACCTCGATGCCCCAGTTCGAAATTTTAAAGCGAATTCTTAGCTTAAAAACCATTTTCATAACTGTTTTAACTTTCACTTAATTACGTATATAAATGTAGCGGTCGAATTAAGCATTGTGAATTATGAAGAGTTTATAAGTCGTTTAAAATCAGCTATGCATAATTAAACGGATCACAGAAGTCATAATTAAGTAGAATTACAGACCTTTCGGCTAAATTTATCCGGTGGCTGGCCCGTATTTACGGGATTTCCCACGATACCTGAAATAAGTTTCTGCCTGAAAAATTTCGAATATGAGCCACATATGTTCATAAGGTAAAATTCGCATGCGTCCGTGGGTTTCAGTGCTCGTAATATTTATCTTTTAATATTATTTGTAAAATGTAGAATACCTTAAAAAAATTAAAAGTAACATCACGTCAGTAATCCCCGAAGATATATACAGAGGAGTGTATTACGGTAGGCGTATCGTACGGCCATTCTAAAAGAAAACCAGGTTAAGAGCATTTTTATATACCAGCCAGTACATCGCAATTAATAAATAGTAGAAAGGCAAAAGAAGTGTACTAGGATTGTAACGAGCAAAAATCCTTGATATCTGCCTACCCCTATACGAAATTCTATTAAAACTAGTCCGAATAAAATTACTCTTCATATCACAATTCTTTGCCATGATTTTCAGAATTCTAACAAGTTTTTACTTAACACACACAATCTGTTGAAACCTGAAGCCATGTTATTTCTAGTACCTTTTCAGTTTTTCCAATTCCAGTGCAAAACGTTAAAAAGCGACTAAAACTGAAAGCTGCAATGAAGTGAATGAGTGCATGCAAGCAGTACAGCGCAAAACTTTCACAATCCGATAGTGGTTGTTACTTTAAAGTGACTTTTGGAAACTTTTATTTTATAACATGTTCTGTGTACCGCTATAACTTTGCGAATTAATGCGTAACATCACGCCTGTAATCCCCGAAGGGGTAGGCAGAGGAATGTATTGCACTCCCTTGATTCACCAGTTACGTTTACGTCCCACTATGGAATAGACGGTGAGTATGTGACGACATAGGAGTGTACTGTACTCCTCTGCCCAGCTCTACCGGGATTACAGGCGTGATGTTACGTTTTATATTTATATATAAGTAAGAATAAATGATAAGCAATGACAAATAGCTAGTAAAATATCCAAACGTCCACTAAAGACACTGTTTTATAAAGAAATAAATGAACGAAAATTATATAAATTCCAACTCGCGCAATTAAATTCGAACTAATCCACGGACACAAGTTTATTAGGAAGCTAAATAATACGTCTTAAGTATATTCTTCCTTTCAGATAGATAAAGGTTATATATTAAGAAAAAAAATACTTTAAAATGAGTGTAATGGTGTTATGAGTGTAATGTACGATATTTCTGCCTTCAATACGGAAAATTACCAAATACAAGCGAAATACATACAGGATATTGGAAATCCAAAAACAACTAGACGTAATCGTGGCATACATCTTATTTACGAATAAATTAAGCAGCATTTCCCATACGAAATAATAATTACCTCAGCCAGTTATTGGAAGTACGTACATCAATATTCTATTGGTACACGCCATATATCTCGGCCGTAAGCCGAACAAGGCGGCCCGGTTTATCCGACCGTATATCTTGGAACATGGTAGTCTACTTAGCTATCTGCTTATTGGTAAATTATCACTTTTTTTGACAGCCCGCCGTTTTCGTAAATACGTGCGTGACGATTTAACATTAATCAAAACAGAAGTAGTTTACGATACGATCTTCGTAATTTGTCTGTTGGGGCATTTTTTTTATTAGCGAAATAAATCATGTTCTGATGTGGTACGAATATAAAATGTTCGTAAGGTTTAATTGATTTCGATAAGGACTTACTTGGCATGTCTGTGTTTTAATATTCGTCACTGATTCTATAGTTTCCCAGAAACAAAAACTGGTGTTCTGGACCAATTAAAGATTATAAATTTATTATTACAGCAGACATATAATAATGATTACTACAATTAATGGAGTTCTATATCTTCGTATTAATTTTGAGAACTTAAAAAAAGTAGCACCGCATTAAACCGTAAAAATGTCAAAGCTCTAATCGAAAAGAAGATTACAAAATATTTCCTTATTTTTTGCTGTTTCATAAATTTAGAATCTCATAGTCGAATTTTAAAATTACCAAACAGATTTCCATAGTTTCAAAACAACTCTTATCGCGGTGAACGCTAGTTGTTTTCAACGATTAATATAAATATGTCCAACCCAAAAGTTTTAATCAACTTGTTTGAAAACGAATTGGAATTAATAGAACAGAACTAATTCTGTTATTCTAGAGAAACATTTGTGACGACTGGTCAATTGTAAATTGTGGATTGTTTCTATTTAGAGATGAATTACGTTGACAGGCAACATTGACATTAATATAATATCTGCAAAACCAGCGTGGGTTTCAAACGTGCGGAGTAAATCTAATCGGTCCGGCTAGAAATATTTAGCACCCGGTTCTTTCTGGATACCTTATAAGAGACCTGGCGTGACGATATAACACCAACAACAATCATGCAATATCTATACATAGTTTTCTGTAAATTTTAACAAGAACGGTAGTTGTATATGTTACATGTACGAGTACAACTAGTCGGTACAAGGCCCGCTTTCCGTGGCTGACGAGTTAATAGCTCTTGTGGGAACGCATGATTAACAGTCAGTACCATTTGTTGGATAACCGTAAGCCTGTATCACGCGGGAAAACTTTAAAATGATTTAACATTCTCACAATTTTATTGAGCGTTCCGTCTACTTCTCTTTATTATATCTTTAAAACACAATGTATTGTTATGTGTATGTGCATACGCAATATATTATCTTCTTGTGTGCTCATAGTAAAGATACCATACCATAGATACGTTACAAAATAAGCAAAATGCAGATTTAAGTAGGTATTAGCAAATTAAAAATTAAATTTCGCTGGTTACCACAATACCGCTAAATATTATCTATAGCTGAATCTCAGAATATATATTAAACAAGACAATTAACGCTACTTTACGGTATAAGTCAACAATATATTCATAATAATTTTATGATAATGACAGAACAATATCAGCTAACTCACATGTGTCCAATGCAAGCATTGAAATTCTTAAGTAAATTAAACACTAAGTGATGATTCAAAATATTCTTGTAATTGTTTAACAAGGTAATATTTTGTTTACCATACGCTATAGTTAACAAAATGATAGAATAACATCGATGAAAACTTGGTGTAATTACATAATTCAAGGAGCTTCAGGAGTCATTATAGGTCTGTGTATTAAGGATTAGTAAAATTAAACTGAGCTAACAACATCGGTCGTAAAACTGATAACAGAGGGAGTTTACGTGTTCTAGAGTGGATGTCACGCTTTGGTGAACGCAGCGTAGGACACTCTCCAGGTGCAGTGAGAGTATATGCAAAGTGGCTAGCAATGGCTGAAAAGGTTAAATTGAGGAACTAGCTCGATGGCATGCCGCATAAGAAACCTATGCCTAGTTGTAATCTTTCACAACTAGCAGATGTTGATGATAATATGTTATGAATTACTTCTTTTTTTTATGACTTAGTAATGAACCTCAAATTACATTAAATATGCTTGTACTATCCGGACTTCAACCATTTTCTGGATAGTGACAAGAATGTACAAGGTATTAAAGCCGCTATTGATTGATCGCCCGCATTTTGTCGCTAGCGTCACACTTCAGTTCTTTCTATTCGTTAAGCAGCTCGTGTCGCACAGAGCTACCCGGTTTCATGTCGGTACCCGGTTTCATGCCACGCGCTAAATCCTCCAAGTGTTCCAAAGGAATTATTTCCACTTCGGTATTAATTCACGTTTATGTAAATAATAAAACAGATTGGTAACTATATTCTTGTTGTTCTCCCCCAACGTATCCATACAACACATCTGAGTATATGTCACCGAGCGGGACAAGCCGCGGCACCGCATGAATTATTCATAGGACATATGGACCTAGAGCAGACTGGATTTCAGACGGGAATTTTAAAATATCTATAGTAGCTTTAAAATTGAAAATTCTTTTATAAACAAGCATACAGCATAACATAACAGGTAGGTATCATTCAAAAAGCTTACTCAGTTTCCCCCCACTGTCACGGCTATTGAGTTTTCAAACATTAAAACGTTTCGTTTGTACAAGTTTCCGGATTTGGTCTCTTTAAGAAATAAATTCACCAAAATGTTGAGGTGCTTGTAACAATGTTTCGTATTCGTGAATGACCCCATAAATGGAATAAGATTAACGCTATAAACATAAATAAAGCATTGAGACAATCGGTGAAGCCACGAGCGCCGCAAGTCCAACGACATGAAAGAATTGGCAAGTGACATAGTCAGATCATTAAAGGCTGTACGATGCGCGGTAAATATACGCGTATTCATTAAAGCCAGTATACTGTTAATAGTCTAAAATATTCCTTCAAATGTTCTTGGTTGTAAAGATATTATTTAATGTGAATAAAATTAGACCTTATACCTAATGTGGGAGTACCTCCTCTGCCTCTTCTGAAATTATATGGGTGATGTTACATTATTATGTCTTTCAACGTTGTGATGTAATTTGTTGACTGTTGCAAAATTTCTAAAAAATTCGTATGAATTTTAATAAATCATAAAGTTATAATTAATACTATAATATCATCACACCAAATTCCTTAAGCAGAGAGAAAGTGCCATATATCTCTATAGTGAGTATATCTGTCGAATATTAAGACGTTCGCTTGATTCTTACCGATCATGATAAAACAAGAACCTTAACATCGTAAAACCAAGTGGGACGATGAATGCTGAGGATGGATCCTTGATACACAGTGGACCGGAAAATAAAGTATTACCCCGAATGATAATGTGTTACCCGAGTAAACCACTTAGGGGATATTAAGTTGTACGTTACATAATAAACTACTGTAATGAGTGACAATCATAAATTATTTGGCTTTGATTGTTCTTTACTATTATTATTACATAATCACGCCAGTTTACTTACGAGTTAGGCAGAGGACATCGAACGCCTAATCTCTATTCTTACTAAACGTCCTTTTTATTCATATTCTTATCACTTATAGTTCAGTTTTCTAAATATATATAATATATAAGTTAAAATATATATATAAAATATGGCTATACAAATACCACGTGGTAACTTCTAAAATTATGGCAAATAGAAAGTTCCACACATAATGTTTGTTGAACATCGCATACTAGAAAACAATATTCAGTTGGCGTAGTTTTAAATTGTATTAACTAAAGATACGAGTACATACCTACTTGCGAACTAGAATTGTTATGTTATGAAGCTAAGTAAAATGTTTACTCGTATATTACAAGTTTGAGAGTGTATTATACTAAATTCTAACATTTTGATATTTAAGTAGTTCGACTAAAGATTTGTCGCATTCGTTTATGATATTTTGTTGGTCATAATATGTACTTATATCAAATCACTGTTTGTTAAATATAAAGCTGTTTTTATTTTGTTTACTGACCAACTCTATGGTTTTACACTTGTAGAAATTTTACCTTTATATAATTTTTACATGATACTATAAACTCACATCACATTTATGACAGTAACGCATTAACTATTCTGAGCGTAAATGTCGATATATTTCATAAAAATTATACGCTTCAGTATTTCAATATTACTTTTGTGTTCACGTATTCAGAACACACTGTGGTCTCTAATCTAAAATGGAGGTGCCAGGTAAACATAGGAGTCGCTGAATACGACCTATTTTGTGGCGAACAGCCCACTCTTGCTAAACATTCACTGGATTGAAACTTTGATAAAATACGTATTCAACGGCAGCACATTGCATACTTGTATTTTCCTCTCTCTCTTCAAAATGCAAACCTCCCTAAACTGGTTCAATGTACATATTTTATTTTGCTTTGAGATTCCTTCAATCTTAAGCCTACGTAACATCACGACTGTAATCCCCGAAGTGTTACGCTTATGTCCCATTTACGTTTATGTCCCATTATGCAATAGTTGGTAAGTCTGTTGCCGCACACCGGGCACATATCGAGATTCTGAGCTATTACTAGAAAATCTAAGTTACGAAAATTCAATCGTTCCCGACTCTTAATTCGAACCCAGGATCGTTAGTCGACCCGTCGATTGTTAGTCGCGCTTGCAATTAACACAACCAACGAGGCAGTCATCATAAACCTCATTCTTATTTACTAATTCATTGGTTACTTATAGTTAATATGGTAATGTAACATCACGTCTGTTATCCCCAAAGAGGTAGGCAGAGGAGTGTAGAACACTCCCACATTTCACCAATTACGTTTACGTCCCACTATGGAATAAATGGTGAGCCTATTGCCATGCACCGGGCACAAATCCAGACTCCGAGCCACTGCTAGAAAATCTATATTAGAAAAATTCTATAGTGCCTGACCCGGGAATTGAACCCAGGACCTGATCGGCATTCGTTAATTTGGTTGGTTTTTTAATTCGCATCGTTTCGCATAATCCAGTAATTGATCGAATTGTTCAAGAGAAGAGCCAATAGGCACTATTTAGGCAATTGTATTACACTTCGCTTATCATCTGGTTACATTAGAATCAAACGCTATAAAAATGGTGTCTTTTTAAAGACACGTTTAATTTGTATCAATATTTGACATAGCGTAATTAGGAACGAGCATTTATTGAATGACACTATGGCTAAATAATTCATGTTTTTACACAATACCAGAGAGTAATTTAAGAATAGTTACAGTTTGGTATAAATAATTTAGGTTAAGAATCAGGTGTACTTGAAGTTTGAACAAAAACGAATCGATTAAAAATCCAACCAAAAGTTACCGCAAGTACATTCGTATTGTCGAATAGCATTGAGGAATATGTAGGTATTCTTTGTACGTTGATATATAATTAAATGAATTTAACTTTCTGTTGAAATCAGCATTCTGAGCAACTTCGAATTGCAACTTTCCGCTCATGCATATTCCATAAATCAATAATTCCCAGACAATCTGCGATTTTACGATTCATTTTATTCATGGAACAGGAAGCATTTAAGTAATTAGTAGCGTGCAGATACGTATATATATTGACTCGACGCGCATCAGATTAATGGCGTTTCACAGAGCAATATCGAGAGCCATTCC
>DWTO01006042.1:0-10303 GCA_018244755.1 Jemadia pseudognetus
ACTGGTGAAACGTGGGAGTGTTCCGCATTCCTCTGCCTACCTCTTCGGGGATTACAGGCGTGAAGTTACTTTTTTTTATATTATATACCTATTCAGTATTCACGTTCACTTTCAGTTGCACCAGTCTAAGTTGTGGCCAAATAATTTAGTAGTTAGCGCTCTGCGTTGTCATATTAGGACTATCCATTCTATTGTCTGGCAGAAATCCAATTTTCAACGGAAACTGAAACCGTAATCGAATATTCGCCTCTTCTAGTTACGGCCGAAATCGAAACTTTGGTCGGACACTAGTCAAGTAATTAATAACAATGCAGACATCGGATTACATTATTAGGAGTGATTGTTACTGTGCAAATGATACATACGGTACATGTAGGAGATAATAATACATTCAAAGCGAAGTCGTTTATTGCATACTTTCTTGTTTCCTCATATTATATATAAATGAAAAAAAAAGAACGATTGCATTTAGTGTCTTTGTAGCAACTTTGGTGATGCTATACTTTATAGTCCTAAATGGACTTAATATGGGTTATATGGGATTTTTATCGGGGCCAAAACTTGACGACAGGTTAGTGAATGAAAGGACAGGGAACGAGTTAGGATACAAATCGCGACTTTGTACTATGCTTCATCAAGCTCTTCCCGAAGTAATTAGCTGCTAATCCTCGCTAGTCTATGTCAACCGATGCCAAAACTGTTTCACGAATTTGCGATATCGGGGGAAACTTTTCTTGTTTAATTCTTCATTAATGCATTATCTCGTATCACCTCCTCGTCTTATCACACAATAAAGAATTTTAATCCAGACGTCGATACGTTTAAATGACAACCTTATCTGCTAGACATGTTTATACCTCATATTTTGATATTAAGCGCATTCTTTATTGTTTTACGCATTACATCAATCACGGTAATAGTAGATGAGGATTTACAGCAAGTTTGATAATAAATGTGTTGTTACTTTCTAACACGTTTTACGTATGCTACGTGAGAGCGAGACAAAATATTAGTGATTCGTAGTATTTAATTTCAAATCTAAGTGTATGTAATTTAAAGATTCTTTTGTTGTACTATCAGAAACTTGTGTGCGACATTTCCATAAGGACGTGTTTTAGCAAACATCTGGGACATCTTCATAAATGTCAACTATTAAGCTTTTAGCTGCAGAACTTGAAGCGCGCAAGTGGAGTCCTAGAGCGGGAAAGCCAGTTGACCTAACCCACATTCGGGGTAACGAGGCGCCTCAAATATTCGCTTTGCTCTCGGAATTTGTATTAAATGTTCCACAATAATGAGGACGCGATAAAATCAAAATACTTCGTGTTTTCTCAAGCGAATTGGCTGTTATTTTTTAAAGCGTTAGATATGGAACCGAGCTAGATTTGGGTCGTCACATATTTGAATATGTAGGAAAGATGTGGAGAGCGAAATTTAACTCAAATATTTGCTTTCGATCCGACGGAGAAGTGAGCGGGTTTTCGTCGCATTTCAACCAGATTAAATTCCGCGTCGGAATATAATTCTCTTTTTTAGTGAGAAAGCTTTTTCTAACGGTTTAAATAATTTTGCAGTATTTTATTTCCACTGTCGAAAAATATATTATGTTTTGCTACATATAATGTTACGTTAGGTAACATCACGCCTGTAATCTCCGAAGAGGTAGGCCGAGGAAAGTAGTACACAGCCACGTTACACCAGTTACGTTTATCTTCCACTATGGAATATCGGATGAGTTTATGGCCATACACCAGGAACAATTCCAGACTCCGAGCGCCTATTTCCTACTAAAAATTCTAAATGAGATAAATAAAATCGTACTCGATCCGGGATTTGAACCCAGGACCTCTCGGTCGGTAGTCGGGCGTGCAATGAATCGACTAGCGAGGCAGTGTATGATATCACTACACTATGTTGTACTATATGCGTTTTATTATGTTCACAGTTCTCCACCCTTATTATATATCTGCTTATAATATTTTTACTACAATAAAAATCAATTCAATTACACGACAGGTATATTTCACAACTGAATTTGATTTTAAAATTACCTATATATCCCTTCATCGATTAATGAGTTTAGCGTTATTACATTTTAAATGAAATATATAAAATGTAAACGTGTGAATACCTGATTTACATATTTATGCTTGTGAAAAGCAATGTAGGTACACATCTCAAATCCATACAAGATGTGTTCGATGATAACGTACCTAAATTTAAGTTTTAAAACTTTTCTTATATTTGTCTAATCGTTATCTTTTCTCTTGTCAACAGCTTCTCACAGAAAGTGGACGAGGAAGAGGGCGGCGGAGGCGTGGCGCTGCACCCGCCGGACGGGTTCTACTCGCACCAGCACAGCATCCACAGCGGGCACCATGCGCACCACGCCGAGCCCGACCGGGGCTACATGGAGGGCAATCGATACGTCACCGCTGTCCACAGGCCGCTACCTGGTATGTCAGCATTTTCTTCTTCCGGGACCAGCTCGCAAGTGTAGATGTGCGCTCTAAGTTTTACCGCTAATAAATTAAATAGTGTGTTACTGAAGTTCATCAAAGTATTAATTCCGAACCCTGACCTCCCCGGACACCGAAGATACAACACATTTTAATGGTATTTTAGAGCGGGACTCACATTAAGCATCCCACATACCTCGTCTAAGAGTAATTAAATCACACAACTGATTATATATGTACGTTTTGCCGCCGTAAGTAAGGCATTTCTGGAATAAATTTTGAAACATTTTAAACATTATTCATACACGAATTTCATGAGGTTTTTTTTCTAAAAATCGTGTGTTTTCTTTATTGCAAGACAAAAAAAAACCGACCAATGTGACGTTTATATCCACCTGTCAATCGGTTGCTTGTGGAAGATATTGCATCTGTACTATATCAGTGAGTTTAAAATTAAACGCACAAAGAAAAAACCATAAAGGAAATTTTTTATCTTTTGCTACTTATTTGTGTAAAGGTTATCGAAGAGAAAGTTCACCATCCAAGAATTTGCATAATGCTTAGTTAGAATGCTAGAATTTATATCAAGTTCATGAATCAGATCATTCGTTCCACATCTAACTTTTGCTGCGTGTCAGATGCTTGTCTTGAGAGAATAATAAACAATAGATATTGTGTACGTATAGCTAACTAAAACCAAATCATGAAAGATCTGTCTCAAAATATCCAACTTGTAGGATATGAATTCATTATCTCAATTGATAATGCTAAACCCATTATCAATATTTAGATCAATAATAATTTCATTTTGACGTATTGAACCTTGGAGATCGGTGATAGCTTGTCTGATATGGCAACGACTCCATAAATATTATCGACTTTTAGTGTTTATTTCTGGCTTATTCTAGCTTCAGTGGCCATCTATCTGGCTATACTAGCTCACTTTTCCACTAACCTTTGCTGTCTTTGTGTAACATACGTCTACATTATATTTTTGTTTGTTCTTGATTTGATCTTATGTCATCGGTATTTATATACTGAATATTTTCACTATGAACAATTGGCTTTCATTGTTTTCATTTGTGAATCAATTTCAAATGAATTATTGGATCGAGTTGTTTTTGTTTCAGCATTGAATCATTCGAACTCGTCATGCTCATCGGCGTCAAACGCGTCAACGGGCGCGGGTCTGTGTCCAGGCGGGGCGGAGCCCGCGCCTCCTCTGTACATCGCGGCGCCACCCGAGGGCTTCGGGCTCGCAGTGCATACCACCAACAGGTGACGATTGACCAAGCGTGCTCAGTGGTTAAATAATACAACCAAAATATTAGCACATGTCATCATTATAATCAACAGTCCGATCCGGTTCTTTGTTGGCCATACACCGTCCGCATACCACGCCACTGAGCTCAATATTCAGCTCTAAGAGATAAACATATATAGGTTAATAGATAATTTGGTACAAATATAGAATTTATAAACATACTTTTTGCATGAAAGGAAGTGTAAATATTGATACTACAAAAAATTTGTTGTGTTTTGTTGGCATTTTTTTCTAAAGTTACATAAGCAACTGAATGTAGAACACTACGTACTCGATTAAAAATGAATACCGTCATTAAATACATACATTGCGGTAATTATGCGCAATTTCAATGATAAATGATACTGATGACGATCACGTGAAGATTGTCGGTGCACAAAAACCATTACGAGTCTTCAATGAAACCGTTAATGATCTTTTAATTGCTCGTGGTGGTGATAAAAACCACGTGCGCTCTAAAGAATGCCTGTGGTATCAATAAATGATTAACACTGCTCGTTTCACGCTTTTGTTACAACTTGGATTGTGATGGATTATTGTGTAGACTGTCATCCGTGTCTACTTTTACATTAAAATGATGTATACGATACATATTACTTAAGGTCTTACGTTCTGATTTCTCATTTTATGTTATATATGCGTCTACATTCGTATAAAGATTTTATTGCGTTCCTCACTTCATTGTCTCACGAGTGTATTAATATGTCGTTTATGTCCTCTGTTACAATTCTTATTCCTTTCTTAGGCGGGGCACAGACGTTGGGCTCATTGGTACGACTGGGATAACACAAAAAGACCCGACATTGCCCCAAAAACGGGGCAAGTTGACTAGAGGGTACGTCGGTTGAACCTCACGAATGCATTGTGATGCGATATACCATTATTTAGTTAACACACAAATATCCTTACCTTAAATATACTATCTATCTCACTTATAACGAGGCCATGTATTATAGTGGACACGAATTAATTGCGTAGTCACATTGCAATCATCTTCTCAGATAATAATGAACGATAAAATTTTTCTCACCATTACTTACGGCATGAAAATTGAAATATTTAATCCATACCTAATTCTAAAACATTGACTTCTACTAATTGAACCACGATAATCCCCTAGCTTGTCATGAACTTAAAGTTTTTGATTGCAAGATTTTTGTTTGTTACATTTATTTTGTGTTTATGATACCCATTAATTTCTAAACGTTTCACGCATTAAATATTATTACAATAGGTTTGATGCTTGAAATCGCATGTACTCTGATCTCACTAAAACAACTCACTCAATCTCTCTCGACGAATCTCCTTCAAAACAAATTGTAGTACTCAATTCTCTATTCAGTACATTGTTCTTGATATCTATCTATCCTATTTACGACAACATCAAAGATATTTCTTTTGTTGTGCCGGTTGGAACACTTTGTTACAGATAGCTTTGTTTATGGAATTTAAGCTTCATCTATACTTAAATATCCATTAACTAAAGAAATGTTATCCTCTTTTATAGTCTTGTCCTATTCGAGTGTGTTGAGCGTCTTTTAATTAATTTGCAATATCTATAATATTTCAACATGTTCATTTTTCATATATAACATGAGTTTTAAATAATTATGTAACGAAGAAAACGCTTTGGGGCTAAATAAACGTTGTTGAAATAGATTGTTTAATATTGGACGAAGATACACAGTATACTAAAAACCCAGCACGTACTATGTACATGCAGAATTGAGGAGAATGGAATATAAATCAATGTACAGGAGCTGTAAAGGAATGATAAAGCGACAGACGGCGGTATCTGGCGTCTTGTTTAATGCCGTGCATAAATTTTCTAAGCCAGGCTTCACTGAGCGCAGCGAATTCTCGCCTGTTATTCTCGTGCAGTTTTACTGTTTACGTCGGACACCGGTTTTATTATTTAGCGAAAAGGGATGAGCTGAATTAGCTTATGTCGCAGAAAATATGCTCTATGAGAGATTTGGTTCAGTTGGAAAAAATGTGCTGTATTGGCTGGGAAATGTTTCATTCGCATACATGAAACTTGTCGTTTGACTGCCTCTTTGGTCTAAAGGCGGCTAGCGAAACTGATGAGTAAGCGGTCTTAGATTTGATCCCCGGATCGAGCAATTTCATATTGAACTTTTCTCACTTGATATTCTGAGTAGTAAAACGAATTTTGCATCTGTGTTCAGTGTATATCAATGGGCTAACTCCCATTACATGTGATTTAAAACACAATTTGTGAAAAGTGGGAGTACTGAACTTAGCCAGGAAATACTGCCATAATATTATGATAATGATATAATATCGATATGTATATATCGCACTAATAACCGTATGTATACTGGTAGATGTTTCACTTAGAGCTCGCATTGTTTTCCGCAAATTAGATTACCCACACATAACTCACATCGCATAACCTGACGCACCATACATCATCACAGCTCCTATACCCGTGTCTGTATTCACTTCTCATTGATTTATATTCTTTATTGAATATTATTTTGGAGATATTTCTATTCGACAAATAAAACAGTGTACAGTTTCGGTCGTATTCAACAACGTTCATTTTGTTTCCGAGCGCGACACATTGAATATTTCCTCGTAGAAGATTCCAAAGAGTCAGTACTTCTCGCAAGAGCATAGGGTTATCACGTAGTTTATTATTTCAGTCGTTATGAGATGTCCCAGGACCTGCTCGATAAGCAAGTTGAAATTCTGGAGAGGAGATACGGCGGGCTGCGTGCGAGGCGTGCGGCCGTCACGATCCAGAGGGCGTTCAGGCGGCGACAGTTGTTGAAGAAGTTCAGCGCGATCACAGCGATGGCGAAGGCGGCCGACTCCAACGCCAGGAGGACGCTGCAGGAGGGCGATCATTTGCAACTCGTCAACGGTGCGTTGGAGAGTTTTTTTATTTTATTCCTTGTCATTCGTTCCAGTTTAAGTTCCTCGTGTTCAAATGGATGGTTTAATACTTGTTTGCGTTTTGTAAATTCACGTTAAATTTGAAACTGACGTATTTAAATGTTTTTGCAATTGTAATATTAATAAAGTGACTCTCAATTTCTCGGAATGTAGTGCAGTGTTAAGATTATATCAGAATATAGGTGTGTACGTTAAATTAGTTTGAGTAACAAGAAAGGGGTTTTTATTAGCATCTAGGCCTTATTTTTTACTTTGTCACACGTACAAAGAAAATTTAAATATAATAAATATGTATTTATACCATATCTTAGTAGTTCGAAAATTAATGAGTGTAATTGTCATATCTAAAACACGTTAATGTGAATTATTTTCAAAGGACGTTATATTTTTTATTATTCATTCAACTGTTTTAAATAAGAGACCGAGCGTAGCGATTAGTGATAACGACGTATCGAAATGGTTGTTCCCTGAATGTTTCCAGGTAACGACATCTACGCGAACACGCTGCTGCAGAAGAGCCCGGGCGCCGCCGAGAAGGTGCTCGCGCTGACCAGGCCCATGCGATCCATGTCGCTGCGTGAGCGACACGACGTTGACATGAAGTGAGTTGGAGGAACACGGACATGAAAATAGTTTTATGTCTTTCTTTTATACATATATACATACATACATATCCTCACGCCAGGTCCCTTACGAGATATGCAGAGAGTTTTTACTAGTTTTTAATAGTTCTTTTATGTATTGAATAATTATATATAAGGGCATTAGTTACATACTAAAATATGTAGATTTTTCTATAGGAAGCTTTACTGATTTTTGTTATGTGGAGAACGTGCAGTGCAATGCGTCGATTATTCTGATACTCGAATTGTTATATTGATGGTTGCCATGGAAACAAGCGCGCATTAATTTCAACGCGGAAATTGCTGGCTGCTTATTGTTGTTAAAGACAAAAGAATCAAAAGTAAATTGTGCCCCAGTACTATTGAAGTTACAACACTGTACTGTGTGTAAACCGACGTGCGTGTGAAGAGAGTGATGAGTGTAGGTGAAATTATTCAGGTCTGAAAGAATAGAGATGTTTCACGCTCGGCGCTCTCTACCTACCCTGTACATGAACGACTTGGCGTGATATTATAGTAAGTTTGTTATTAGTTCTAGTGACATTCTGCAGAAGCGCATTGTCTTTATGTTTGTTCGTTGTGGTTCCAGCAACCACCTCCAGTGCGACACCCAGAACGAGGTGGAGGCGATGGTGGCGCGCGTGCAGCAGTCCGCGCACCAGATCCACATGATGGCCGCCGAGATGCCGCACCTCCATCGCGGAGACGCTGACAGCGGGGTGAGGACCCACGCTACCATCTCCTGAAAGCACAATACAAAACAACATACTTTATTGTACACCACGTACACAGACACAGAAACATAAGTGATAAAATAACTATTACAATCGCTAAATAATATGTTCTTTCCGACTGGTTTGTTGGTACAAAAACGTAAGTCAGTCACCCGGTATATATATATATATTTCAATTATGAGCACGAATATGTCAAATCTGCTCATAAATTTGTTCTTACATAATAATATGTCGTACCTATTCAAAAATATATATGTACGTATATGTAATTTATCAGCTGTAAAAGTGCTGTCTTAAGATCACATCCCAGTAAGTTTATCCAAGACAGTATCATTGCTAAACCCCGTTCAGTTCGATGTGATACAACTCCGACAGCTCCGGCGCGAATGTTTGCGTTCAAAATTATCACATTCTCGCAATATCTCGGCCGCGTGTAATCGTTACCTTATCAGTGTTCACCGCGGCGTTCGCGTGTCATAGCGGTGACTCTAGTGTAATATTAATATGAAGAGCAATAAAAAGAGGCGACTGTTGAAGAGTGTTATCGAAAACGGGAGTTATTTGTTCGCGACCCGTGTCGCCAGAGTCAAAGTGTGGAGGGGCGGTTCTGGTGTGAAGTATGAAGTGTCCGATGTAGGTGGGGAGTGGGGGGTGGTGGTGTGTTTGTTTAGCTCGGCTTGAAACTCTAAAGCAGGAGTTCTCAACCAGCGCCTCCCGAGGGGCGAACAGAGAGATGTCAAGGGAGACGCAAAGCGTTTGCATTTTAAAAAGAAAAAACAAAACAATAAACAGCATTAACAATTACGTCTAAAACTCGACGTTGTCAATTACAGTTTGTATAAGTATATTTATAGTCCGGGGAGCATCAAAAAAACGGTTGGGAAACCCTGCAGTGGATGACATATGGAAGCTATGATGTGTTAATTGAACCGTATGTTTGTCCAGCCGTATATGTCATAGTTTGTCTTGTTTTTTGCATGCATACTTTTTTGCATACAATATTATCGTCTTGGGTATCTTAGATGTAATCACTTCCATTTTTGTTTTGTCGGATTCAAATACTGTTACGTCACATGGTACGTACATTGTTAAATATGTCGTTGTATGGTCCAATGGTGCCTGTCATATTGAGACATTGTTATAATAGAGTAAAAATTGAATAAAATTTATATATCTTTTTATATCTATCGGGTATATTAAATATGTACCGGGAGATATGTAACTCACATTTTAGTATCAAATCTTTGACAGACTGACACTCGACGACTGGGTTAGCTGGGGTACATTGGTGAATATTGGTGATATTGGCATGGATATTGGTATTTTGTAGAATATTCCCACTTCGGAATTGCATACAATTCTGTGCATCCGGTTACGAATATCTCACGTCTAAACGTAATCATTTGGGGTACCTTTTGATATATATTCGTTTGACCACTTTTTTGTTTCACCTATTTGTCCAATATTTCATGTATATTTTGAATCTTAACTGAATTAATTTTCATTGAGGTTACAAATCGTATGCTGGATATTCCAGGTGTGCAGCTGTTCCGTGAGCGGCTCCGTGACCAACATCTCCACGTCTTCGTCGCACAATGAATCTCTTCACAACCACCAGATGTTGAATAACACAGGTAAAAATTATATAATAAAGCAGGCAAAGTAAATTTATCCAGCAGTTCGGTAGACTTTTGAATAATTTGAAACCAATGAAATAGGTATTTTTACGCAAATCAATTAGGAATTCTTCTGGTAGAATATATTGGAAAGATTTGTTGTGCACACCATACAATACGAAAGAAACAAAAATAGTATAGCAATGGTTATAATAATGTTTATTATGGAATACCCTTGATGGCTAAAGTTTAGAATTTTTATTACTTGTAGTTTAATAAAAGAGAGGAAGCGTACATTTTAGCGTACATTTACAAATTGAACTATGAGATTTGTGAATATAAAAAGCGTAGAAACAAACATTTTCAAAGATTCATTCATTTCGACAGTCACTGAATATTTACGAAATATTTATCTACTTACCTCTATTTATTGCTGACTCGACGTTCTATATGCCGACGGTAATGTACAATGTTAATGACCCTGTGTGTAACGTAATGAGCTAACTGGTGTGTCGGCGGGCTGCCCGCAGGGCCCATATACGGCAACCTGCTGTCGTCCGGCGGCAAGCCGCTCTCGTCGCCCACGGCGCGCCAGCAGGCGGCGCTGGCGGCGCTGGCGGGCGC